>CAUYLG010039314.1:0-127895 GCA_963573385.1 Cacajao melanocephalus | reverse complement strand
TTGGATCTCTCCGCCCGGTGATGAAGTTTTTTCTGTTTCTTAGTTTTCCTTTGGCGGACGCCCCTTCCCTGCAGAGCTGGACCTTCCCGGTTCAGCTGTGCTTACTGTGAAACTCTCAGTCCTCAGTGCTTCCAATTGCTGTTCTCCTTGTGGGGTTGGGACCAGCCGAGCCGGACTCAAAGGGCACCCCGTCCTGTATACTCCGCGCTGAGAAGCGCCATGCCGGGGCGCCGGCAAAACAGCCGCACCGGCCAAAAAAGTCGCGCTGACGACCCGTGTGTCTCCTCCGCCGGGAATCTCCCAGTCTGTGGGCAAGAAAAATTCGTCTGAAAGTGTGGCATCCACTTGCTCTCTGCGCTTTCACTGGGAGCTACAATCCTGAGCTATTGTTAATCAGCCATCTTGGATCTCTCTCCGCCAATATTTTTATTCCAATCTATTACACTTTCTGTGAGTTTGGCAATTATACTTTCTGTGTTCCTTTACAGGTTGTTCTACGAATTATAATATGCACACTTAAATGACTGAAGTCTAAAGTTAATCAAAACTTTCACATTGTTTCCAGATAATATAAAAAATTGATATTTTGATTATTTTTTAAATCACTATGTATTATTACTGCTTCATACATCTAATGTTTGTGTTTTTCCATGTATTTTCTACTTTCTTTGCACATAATTCCTTCTGTTCCTTAGTCCTATCTGGCATAACTTTCTTTTTACTTAAAGTACATCCTGTAATACTGCCTAGTGATGAAAAAAAAAAACTTCAGTTCTTGTTTACATGAAAGTGGTTTTATTGTGTTCCCATTTTTGAAATATATTTTTGCCAGGCATAGAATATTAGTTTGGTAATTCTTCTCTTTTGGCATATTTAACACACCTTTTTACTTCTTGCTGTTTACATCAACTGTCATTTTAATTGCCAGTTCTTTGAAGTCAACTTTCTTTTTTTCCTCTGTCTGTTTTTAAGATGTCTCCCCTTATTTAATTTTTATATTTTCTTTTTATGCTTCTGATTCACTTGAATCTGTGCATTAAGTCATTTTAATCAATTCTAGAAATATATCAGTTATTACATCTTCAGGTATCACTTCTGGCTGATTTTCTCTGCTTTTGGGGGATTCTGATCTCTATCTCCTCCATGTCCCTTACTCTTTCTTCTGAATTTTCTATCTTATTTTTCTTCTACGTTATATTATGGATAATTTCTTCTGACATATGGAGTAGTTTACCTGTCTAATGAGTCTAATCTGGCCAAACATATCCACTGAATTTTTAATGTTAATTATTGAATTTTCCATTTTGGGAAGTTCTATATATTTTTTCTGCAAATCTTTTGTTGTTTTTATCAATGCTTATTCTGTTAATATTTTTTAAACATGTCATTTCTTTCTTTAAACCAGGAAACAATTGTTTCAGAATCTGTGCCTGATAATTATAGCATTTGAAGTATTTGTGGTCTATTCCTATATTTTTGGGGTGGTGGGGGTGTGGGGAAGCAGCTTATTCTCACTTATATTGCCTTATTTATTTGTGAGCTTGTTTACTGTTACCTGCACATTGCCTTTGGGAAATAATTTGTAAAGAGTGCCTGAGGTCTAGAATGAATGGACATCCTCCAAAGATGCTTTTACTTTTCTTCTGCCAGGTCCCCTACAAAGGAGACCACTTTCAGCCAACTGCATGGCCTGAGGTGGTCCAGCACTCCCAGGGAACCAGTATGGGCAGATACATATCTACACAAAGCCCTATTTGTTGTCACAACTTCTCAGGAATGGGTTTTCTTTTTCTTCTTGTTTCCTGCTCTGTTCAGTATAAAGTCAGGCTTCTCCACAGTCCCCTGTCACTGTGTCAGGGAGGCAACAGGGTTTCATTACTTTATCCTTCCTTTAGTTTTAACCCTTTGGAGTCCCAGCTTAATGTTGGGAAAGATTTCTTTAAGACACCCCATTGACAGGAGGCCCTGGACATCTGTCTCTTAACTGAAGCCCAAGAATGCAATGTCAGCAAACTTACCCCTTGGTGAGGTGCAGCACACCTGTAGCTTCAGCTACTCAGGAGGCTAGGGTGGGAAGATCACTGGAGCCCAGGAGTTCAAGGCCAACCTGGGCAACATGACAAGACCCTATCTCATTTTTTTAAAATTAATACCCAAGTACAAAACTTGCCGTTCTCCAAACCTGCCATGTTATTTTTTACCTCCAGATCTTTGCACACACCCTACCTTCCTCTTGTTCACATAACTCCTATTTGCTTTCTTCAAAACTAAGTTGAAAAACCACTTGCTCCAGGAATCTTTTCCTGATTACATATTAGTCTGGGTTTGATGCCTCTCCTATCTTTTTTTCTCACAGCATGCTGTGCATATGTCTACCACTGCATTGATCAAATCCATAGTGAAAGCATCTGATTTACTTGTCTATAGTCCCCCAATAGCTGGTAAATATCTTGAGGGAGCTAGGATCAACTTATTCATCATCATTTCCCAAGTTCTTGCATAGTACTCAACAAATAACAGGCATTCAATATACTTATTTAAATGAATGAATGAACTGTATGTAAAGAATATTTGAAAAGACAAATTTCCAAAAAAAGGAAGCTCTAAAAGTCTACAACACAGCAATTTATTTGAACAAACTTACAGTCTCTTCAGGAGATTTTTTTCAAGGGGAAAAATAATATGGTTGCTTGCAGATGTCTATAAGTATGTGGGGTTTTTTATAGTTTCCTCCTCTTTTACTACAGACCTCCTCGAAGGTTTAATCTATTGTGCAGAGGAAAAATAAAACCCAAACCTAAAAGACAGCAGGGATTGTAAATAGCTCATTTATATTTGGGCAGTGAGAAAGGTATTATTTTTGACTTCCACTCTTCATGCTATCATTTTCCAAAGACAGACAATTGGCTTGCCAAATAGAATAATCACCGTCCTTCCTGTGGCCCTTCCGACACGGCGGGTAGATAATATATAAGCCTCAAGAGTTTATCTCTCCATCATCCTTCTATCAACTTTGGCATTGTCTCTGCTCCCCTTTAAGTGGAAGCCTCAATGGACACTATAGATCATAAGACTTCCACCAAGTGCTCTAACACAAACGATTACTAAAAACATTGATAAGTGGTTTTCTTTATGAAAAAAAATGCATCATTTATTATGTGATGTTTATCCTAGTTAAAATGAAGTTCCTCCAAACACAGCATTTGTGACTTAAAGAGCAGGGGGAAGAGAAGTGAGAGAAGGAGAGCTGGGACTGTCCATTTGAAGAGATGTTGGATCTAGGCAGAAAGCCAGCAAACCATTTCAGTGCAAAGGAGCAGCTTTTTGGTGTTCTCTGCTTTGTTTCTAAACCTCTTCTTATTCCAGGGTCCACATCCCCTGGCTCTATAAAGTCAAAACTTCCTGGGAAAAGATCATATAAAAAATAAAAAAGAGAGTCAAAAGCAAATTTATTTCTTGTCAACAGAAGCTCTTAGGTCATCCAGGGTACCCTGTCCAACACCTTTTGCATATGCCTCAGAAGATTTGTAGATGTGAGTCTATCAAATTACTTTGAGGATGAGTTGAAATGTAATCACGCTGGCCAACCCAATTTTCAGTGACCATATCACAGTGAGCTGCGGTATAACCCCTAAGAGCTCACTGCTAAACACAACGAACATTTATTTCTCACTCACTCTACACATCTAATGCAGATCAGGGATGGTGGGTGGTACCTGGATCATTTTAATCACTCTAGGACACAGGGTGATAGAGAATTCCTCTCCATGTGTGCTTCACAACCACCATGGTAGGAGAAAAGCAATATGGTAGATCACGTGCTGGCTGTTCAAGCTCCACAGCAAGACATCATTCCTAGTCACATATCATTGGCCAAAGCAAGTCACATGATCACACTAAACTTCAAAGGTGGTGAACAAGCATCATCTTACCCCATGCTCAGAAGGCCAGGCGAACAGGAATATTTGTGAACAGCCTTATTTCCATCACAGTGACCTCTCAAGAGGTCCTGTGAACATGCACCCAAGGTAGTCAGGCTGCAGCTTGGTTTTATACATTATAGGGAGACATAAGACATCAATCAATACATGTAAGCTATACATTGGTTCAATCCAGAAAGGCGGGACAGCTCAAAGGCTTACAGATCATAGGTGGATTCAAAGGTTTTCTGATTCATAGATGGTTGAAAGAGTAAAGCTATTATCTAAAGACCTGAAATCAACAGAAAGGAGTTTCTGGGTTAAGATAAGGGGTTGTGGAGACCACGGTTCTTATTGTGTAGATGACATCTCCTAGGTGGCTGCCCTTGGAGGCAAAGAAGGCAAATGTTTTCTATTCAGACACTTAAAAGGAGCTAGACCTCTCTGCTAATTTCTTTAGGATCAGAAAAAAAACCTGGAAAGGGAAAGGGATTCTATGCACAATGTAAATTTTCTCCATAAGAGACAGCACTGCAGGACTGTTTAAAAATATGTCTTGAACTCCTGACCTCCAGTGATCTGCCCACCTCAGCCTCCTAAAGTGCTGGGATTACAGACATGAGTCACCACTATTCGGGAGGCTGAGACAGGAGAATTGCTTGAACCTGGGAGGCGGAGATTGTGTGAGCCAAGATCACATCACTGTACTCCAGCCTGGATGACAGAGTCTCGCTCTGTCTCAAATAAAATAAATAAAAATATGTCAAAGAAATATATTTTGGGGTAAAATATTTTCTGATTTCTTTCAGGGCTATCTGTCATGTTATGCTATACTCAAGTCAGATTGGAATGTGATATTGTATTACTACAAAGAGTCTGTTTTGTCAGTGTTAAGATCTCTGTTTTAATGGTTTCTTTTAATTTTTTTTATTTTTCTCTTTTATAAAGACAGGGTCTCACTCTGTCATCCAGGCTGGAGTGCAATGGTGTGATCATAGCTTACTGCAACTTTGAACTCCTGGGTTCAAGCAATCCTCACACTTCAGCCTCCCGATATGCTAGGATTATAGGCACAAGCCACCATGTCTGGCCTCTGTTTTAATGTTAATGCTGATCAGTTGTTCCTGAACTCCAAAGGGAGGAGAGTATAATGAGACATGTCCCATCTCCCCTTCTCATGATGACCTGAACTTGTTTTTTAGTTTTCTTTAGAATCCCCTTGTCCGAGAGGAGGTATCTATTCAGTCTGCTGGGGAGCTTAAAATATAGTTTTGGTTTATACATTTTACAGCTGCTGGGGACACAACAGTGAACAAGACCTTCTTTCAGGGTTTATATTTTAGTAAATGATGTTAGTAATCAATGCTTCTGTTTTCATATAGCAGTTTCTTGATTTGTTTTGTCTTGTTTTGTTTTTAATAGAGACAGGGTCTCCCTAGGTTGCCCAGACTAGTCTCAAACTCCTGGGTTCAGGTGATCTTTCCACCTTGACCTCCAAAAGTGCTGGGACTACAGCATGCGTCATCGTGCCTGGCCTTCATGTAGCAATTCTTCACTCTGTTATAAGACTTGGCAGTTAGTTTTAATTGCTTTACATAGGAATTCAAAATTACTGTCGTGCCTATATCCAGTTCTAAGCCAAACTGCTTGCTCTGTGTGCAGACATGTTTTTCTATCACTTGGTACCCCCACCCCTACCTGACACGATCCTACCACAGATGATTTGACTAAGACAGAATGCTTGGTTCAAGAGCTACAAATACCTGGCTAACCAGGAACAAACGATCTAGCATTTCAGTGTAGACCAATTGGATTGTCTCAGGAATCTGAGCAAAAAAAAAAAAAAAAAAATCAGAGAAGGATCCAGTTAACAGAGAGCTGGAACTAGAAGACTAATGAAAAAACAACCTACAATACGGGTGATCACGTGGCTTGTCATCCATATTGAGGCACTGAAGAATATAAGACAACACTACAAATTGTTAAAATTGTTCAACTACAATTAGTGCAAGTTATACAAATGTTACCAAAGATAAAATAAGGAGTTTTACATTTATATCACACTATAAGTTATAAAACCACCTTAGCAAGAAAGTACAAAATATCCTCTATAGGCTCTCTTCCAGATCTGCTCGGTTTCTATTTACTGCATTTAGTTCACACTCCTCACCAATAATTTTCTAAATTTCTCAATGGCCTGTGATAACTTTGTGCATCTCACAGGCTCAGGCCACAGCACAACTCTCTGGTTGAGCAAGTGGCCTGCTAAGGCAGCAATGAAATACTTCTCCCATAGCCCGCCAGGCCAGAGAATTAGCTATTGCCATTCCTAGCTAAAGTGCATACATTATGCATCACTTAACAAGGGGGATACCTTCTGAGAAATGCGTTGTTAGGCAATTTCATCATTGTGTGAACATCACAGTATGTGCTTACACAAATCTAGGTGGTATAGCCTGCTATACACCTAGGGTATATGTGATAGCCTATTGCTTCTAGGCTACAAACCTGTCCAGCATGTTACTGTACTGAATACTATAGGCAATTTAACATAATGATAAGTATTTGTGTAGCTAAACATATATACATGGTGTACAGTGTAAAAAAAGTCCAGTGAAAATATGGCATTATAATCTTATGAAACCACTGTCAGACAATCAGTCCATCGTTGACCAAAATATCATTGTGCAGCATATGCCTGCACTTTATGGGTGAGTGTCCTAAAGCCTACCCTTTACAGAGGGGTGTTAGTTCTATAGTATTAATAAAGGGTCTGGAAAAAAGAAACAGATTATCATGGCCCTCTTTCAGATTTAATCCTGGATTAAAATGATACCCAGTTCACTTCACTTGCATCTGACATTTTACTAGACAAAACCATGGTAAAAGCTGCAAGGACAAAGCTTTGGTGAAGGTCTACCAAAGTCATCCTGGCTTATTTTAATGCTGCTCTTAACAATAAAATATCATTGCCAGGCACAGTGACGCATGCTTCTAATCCCAGCACTTTGGGAGGCTGAGGCGGGTGGATCTTGAGGTCAGGAGAACGAGACCATCCTGGCTAACATGGTGAAATCCTGTCTCTACTAAAAATACAAAAAAAAAAAAAAAATAGCTGGGTGTGGTGGCATGAGCCTGTAGGCCCAGCCACTAGGGAGGCTGAATCACTTGAACCCGGGAGGCAGAGGTTGCAGTGAGCCAAGATTGCACCACTGCACTCCAGCCTAAGCGACATAACGAGACTCTGTCTCAAAACAAAAACAAAAACAAACAAACATATATATATATGCACACACACACACACATATATATATATCATTAAAAATGAAAAATTTAGGACAAATGTTAAACCACAAGGAATGCCAGACATTATAATTCACCTTAATTTTCCTGAGATAACTTGATCTTGGTTGGAAAATAAAAGAACCCAATTACAGTAGTATACCATATGGAGTAGTTAGAATTCTTTTGGCTGCAAGCAACTTAAAACTCAATTTAAACTGGCCTAGATTAAAAGGGAATGTATTGGGTCACATAACTGTACAACCTAGCTTCAAACAGGTCTGGATCTGGACTTCAGTTGACATCAGCAGGATTGATTTCCTGTTTCTGCTTCCTCTGAAGGGGCTCCATCCTCAGTCTCCTGGCCATGTCTCCCAAAAATCCAGCTCTCTCCTCATGGGGATAGTGGCTGTAAACCTCCTGGTGCTACCCCAGCCCACAGAGTGTATCCCAGCATCTCAGCAAAAGTTCTGAGATTCACTTTGATTGGATCCACCCCTGGAGTAACCATGATGTCCACAGAAACAGCACACATTCTTGAGTTAAACCACATAACACCCTCCTCTGGTGCCCAGTGTGGGTAAACTCCCATCCAACCCTCATGAGAAAGATCCTGGCTGATCATGCACCAAATTGTTGTCCTTTTCTTTATGGGTCTAGTCCTTGTGACCACATGACTGAGTTCCAGTAAAGGGGTTCAGAATACACCACTGTGGCACAAAAATCATTTGGAGCTGAAGGCATTTGAGGATTAATGGATGCAGAAACTTTTTTTAACTCATCTTACCTGCCTAAAAACAGAAAGAATTCAACTATTATAAATCCCATCCCAGGGCAGAGAAGATTAATTCCTATCACCAGAAAAGAGATGTCTACATCAGCATAAAATATCACCTAAAGAGAAGTTGTCACAAAACTATCATATCTCCAATCTATTCTCCTAAGGGCCCATTTACCTTTCTTAAAATTCATTGGTTTTCCTGTAAGTGCCTTTCTCTTCACACTTTCCCTATTAAGAGGGTAAATAAACTCCAAATTTTAACTGCCTCCTTGAATCATATTTTTCTGTGAACTCCTGTATACTACATTAATAAAAATCTGTCCTTTCTTTGCCAATCTGTCGTTTGTCTGTTTAGTTTGCAGGCCCCAGTCACAAACCTAAGAGAGTAGAGGAAAAGTTTTTCCTCCGTGACACAGCCAATTGAATGAGAGCAGATACACTCCTCCAAGTCTGACCCATAAAATGTGCCACAAACTCCTCTAAATGGTTCCAAACATTCTTAAAGTTTTCCAATAACTGAACTAAATATCATTTTTCAAATTTAAAGTTAAATAAATATAAATTAAATTAAAAATTCTGTTCATGTTTAATTGCCTCAATATTTCTAGTATTTCTTAAGCAGTGCCAAATCGGTCTCAGGTGTATGATACTAAATTTTGGTCATTTGCCTAAGTATTCAGACCAGAGAATGTACTAAGGCTTAGAATAAGTGCTAAATCCCATGGTTCTCATTTTGTTCATAAATACCTACCAAAAATCAACCATAATTATTCCATAATTATTGTTCTCTTGATATACAATTAAATAAAAGAGAAGAATGATGATCATTAGGAGCATGTCACATAACAGTGAAAGGGTGCACACACTGGAAGGTAGAAGAATTGAGCCTCAGTGTTCCCTGTGCTGCCTATCAATTTCCTGACTCAGGGCTCCAGATCTACCCCTCATTGCCCTGCCTAGCCTACTGGCACACCTGCATGATTTTAAGCTCTAGCGTCAGTAGAAAACGTGGGAGGGACACAGGCTGAAGAACAATCTTTTCCTCCTGGTGCCTGGGCTGGTGTGCATGGAACATCAAATGAAGCTCTCCCCTAACAAATGTAAGTAGAATCCTGGTGGGTACCATGGGTGCTCCAGCTGGCTCCCTTTCAGCAAGTTCAGTAACATCCTCCACGGGCAGCTTCCCAGGGAGTTTTGAAAGTGCCCCAGCTTCAGCAGCAATCCCCCCAAACAGGTGGATTCATGTGAGTTCTGTGGGTTCCCCAACTGGCCTCACGGTGAGTGCAGTAGCACTCCTTTCAAGGCAGCTTCCCTGTAAATTTCATCAGCACCCAGCAGGCAGTTTCCTGTCAGTCTAGGCTTGCTCAGGCAACCTGGTGACTTTCTTTGCTGTTCAGTGAGCTGTAACCATACCTTCTCCAATAAGGTCTGAATCCCATCCTTGGGAGGGCACCCCTTTCCAAGTTTGTCTTTTACCGGGTATGCTCTCAACCCTACTGAAGTATATTCTAAAAAATTCTTTTCTCTCCCCTTTTAGTGAAGTTCCTGCAAATAGGAATTCTTTATCTAAAACTCACTTGCTCAAATTGCTATGTGGTTTCTGTCTTCTGCCTAGATCCTAACTGATACACCTCCTTGTCTGGGTGAAATTGGGTGAGACAGGTCACATCTCCAGACTTTGTGAGTCCTTTTCAGAATATTAAAATATTTGATTAGCTCAAAAAAAGGTAGGTAAAGCTAACATCCTTGGGGATCCCTGAAATTAGACTTACAAAGTAGCTTTCTGCCAGTTCACACCCATAAAAAAGCAACTTCACCATTTTTCATGAAATTATTAAGACCACTGACTTCTCAGTTTGAGAAAGAAGATATTAAAATGATTATAATTCAGCTTTTACTGATAACCTGTGAGAGCTGAGAAATGTCTTGCTGAAGTAAATGGCAAATGAAACTCTAATATCCCACTCTAGAGAGGCAATCCTACTGACAGCGTTTTTTCCATATTTTGCTTTGTTGAATGATATTTTCCTCTAGTGTGGCTCTCCAAGAACCAGGAATAGAGAGCACATGAGGAATTCCATGCAAGACTAAAGCTAATCTGAGTCTTCTTGTGCTATCAGGCACTCAGCAAGGCAGGCATCTTCAATTATTCCTACTACCTTTCCTGCAAGATGTATCTCATTCAGGCTGTAATGTGCCAATGTCAAAGCCCAGTGCTACGAACATCCTCTGTGAAGGCAACATGGCATTCTTTAGGGTTCTGTGGCCTGCCTGGTGCTTGGGCCTCAGGTTAGCGTGACTCTGCTCTATGGGAATTTCAAACAGAAATTTTACTGGGGGAGAATCACCACTAAGCATTCATCAAGGGGAATAGTTAGATGCAGAAATTATACTGCTGTCAATCAGGAACCAGCAGCTCTGATCCTTTCTGTACAGATGAGACAAAAGAAGAAAATATGAAAGGAGATGATCGGACAAAAGGAAGTACTTGCTAGCACCACCAGATCTGGTTTGAGCACTTCAAGGAAAACAGTAAATGAAAGAATCTCTATTATGCAGGCAATTGAGAAAGAGAGAGAGAAAGATTCAAGTCAGAAAACAGGACAACTGGATAACAGGCCAAATCCAAACTGATTTTAAATAATACAAAATAAAATGAAAAGTATGAAGTATGTTACATCAAAGGTGTTTTACATATCATCTTTATTTTCTGATTTTAATTAATTAGGTTTAGAACCCTCATTACTATGGTAATGGGAAGGAATAAAATCTTTTTCTCTATCCTCTTAGGTTTGGTCCCTGGGGCCCTGCAAATTGAACTTAGACAGATCAACAGAAGAAAGTGATTATTTTATAAATATAGTAGAGGACCTCACAGAAATAAAATGAAAACTTCAAAAAGGTGGTCAGACCTAAAGACTCATATACCATTTTAACAAAGAAGAATAAATTTATGGAGAAATGACAAAACAAAGAAATAGAGTTTTGAGCTTTTAGGAACAGTAAATTGTGGCAAGATAAATGTATAGGGAACCTAATGGAAGATAAGAATTGTTTAGTAAAGTTTGTGCAGGCCTGTCTTGATGCTGACTTTTCGTCTTTTTCAGGGCCATAAAACTTCCCTGGTAGAGAGGATTCATGGCAGTTCTCATTTCTCAGAAGTTTCTGCTCTTAGTCAGGTAAGAGAAGGTTTAAGAAGACTTCTTTCTGTATCTGTTGATTCTAAATGGCCTGCAGCTCACAATAATTCTTATGCTAAAGTAGCATATTTTGGGGTGGCATATTCTGATCTCCTTCCACAGCAATAATGATTATAACACCACCTTCAACTTATCTAGAGAGATGTAGACCCTTTAACAAGCAGTACCGTCATGAATATAATTGCTCTCTCAGTCTGTAATAAATGTTGTGTGAATTTTTAAAGTTTTATAAATGCTAATTCCTAGTCCAAAAAACAAATCAATTCAGGAATTAGCCACAACAGGAAACTTACATGAAAAATGACAAGTTACTCCCAGATTATATGAAACCATCTCCCAAATATGCAGCTATTGTGCTTCACAAAGCATTTTCTTATTCATTCAACAGAAATGTATTCAGCACTACTAAGCATCAGGTATTATTCTAGGCACAGTGAAGAAAATAGACAAAAGGCCAACTCTTACAAACTTACATTCGCCATTTCACTGGGCTCTTCATCCTACTTTTTTGAGACAAGTTGCCTGGCTTTAACCTGAAAACTGCAACCAGTAACAAAGATAACCCATTAGTGCCACATGTTGAAGAAGGGGGTGGGAAGTAATACTATAAAACTTGAAACCACATATTCAACATTTTAAATCCTGATTCAAATCCTATATCCATCTATTATTAGCTGTGTGATCTTTAGCCAATAACCAAATTTTTCTCAGCCTCGGTTTCCTGTTCTGTAAAATGGAGATGGCAGCAGCCTAACCCTTCATGTAAGGGTGAGAACTAAATCAAAATACAGATATTTTGTGAAATGCTTTACAGTCAAAGGGGCTTTCTAAGGAATGGAATGAAATAGAGTAAAACCAGCTTGGATTGAATTACATTGACAGGAGAACTATAAAACCAACAGGAGGAGATTGTGGTTGGGAGTAGTCTCTTGCTTGTCTCATGCATTGCCTGAGAATTATTTAGAGTTGATTCAAGAGAATTGCAGTTTGTAAATCACTTGGACAAGATCAAATTCTTGTTTATTCTAATGGTAACAAAGTTTCCACTTAAGAAGTGTTTGTTAAGTGGCTGGCACTTCATGAGTCAGACTCTTAAGGTACACAATTTCATCTAATCATTACAAAACTCAAAGGAGTAGATATTACTTAGGGAGCTGAAAGACAGAAGCAGCTGTTCAAATTCAAAGCTAAAGGTCTGCTTCGTGACAGCATTGCATAGAGCCTAACAGCTTAGCCATCATGGTGGCCTTTTCAAGAGCTTTTCCCAACTCTATCACTACTCCCTCCAGCCTATCCTCCATATTGTGGCTAGACTGCTATTTTTAAGCACACTTACTCTACTTTAATCTGCTTAAAGCCATGTAATACAGTGATTCTCAAACTTTAACATGCACACAGGACACTGTTCAAGTACAGATTCCGATGTCGTGGGTCTGGGGCAGAGCCCAGGGATCTGCTTTCCTAGCAAGTCCCCAGGGATGCAGCTGCTACTGGTCCCAGAACCATACTCCGTGGAGCTAGGCTTTCTTAGAGCCTCATCACATGCAGGGCCAAGTTCAAATGCACTACTTCAACACACCGTGTAATATTCCTTTTCTTTTCTACTCCCGACTAGCTCCAACAGATCCACGTCTGTGCTTTTAGCACACAGAGCTACTTCATGTCCCTAGTAAGTTTTCCTTCTGCTTTGTTGAATAGTATCTCTATGGCTAGATTGTCCTTTCATGCCATCCTTCCTCGCCTACTGTTGCCTCCCCTTCAGTTCCCTAGAGTTCCTCCCAGTCCCTGAACACCCAACTCAATAGCCATTTGGATGAAGCCCCTCCCAGGCAGGATTAACTATTCCCTTCTCTTTACTCTGCAGCACGTGGTACTATCTCAGAAGTAGCGATCTTGTTTGTATGCCTAGACCTTTAAGTGCCTATTTCCATCTCCAGACAGGCACTCCTTGCCTGCCTAATTCATGTTTATATCTGGGTTTGCTCAGTGCCAAACGTCAACAATGCTTGTAAAGTTGGCTTGCACTGAGGAAACTTAAACCACTTTCAGAATGCTACTGTAGACACCGGAAGGATCTGTGTAGGGGGCGGCCTTCCAGAACAGAGTAAGCTGATTGATTGTCTAAACATCTGGAGGTGACCCCAAGCACGGAGGCTCACGCCTGTAATCTCAGCACTTTGGGAGGCCAAGGTGGGCAGATCACAAGGTCAGGCGTTCAAGACCAGCCTGGCCAATATTGTGAAATCCCATATCTACTAAAAATACAAAAATTAGCGAGCGTGATGGCAAACACCTGTAATTCCAGCTGCTTGGAAGGCCAAGGCAGGAGAATTGCTTGAACCTGGGAGGCTGAGGTTGCAGTGAGCTGAGATTATACCACTGCACTCCAGCCTGGCAACAGAGCAAGACTCTGTATGTGGGCAGAGATCTGGAGGTGGGAGCCTCCAGCACCAAAACACCAAAAGGTGAATCATCTCTTAACTCTGACACCTCAGTTTCCTTAAAAGGGTAGGTGGTGTTTATACTGACAGCCTTTCAGTGGAGGTGGAGGGAAGAAAAGAGGGGGAGAAGGACGGAGAGGGAAAAGGGAGAAGATGGAGAGAACTGAAAGAAACTGCACTTGAAGCATCTGAAAAGAAATTTTGACTTACATTTTGTTCCACTCAACTTGACCTGGGAATACCAGTGATTCTGAGAGTTTTCAAGCCATGTGTCACTGACTCTTCCATTTCAATGGTAACCTTGCCCTATCCTCTGTTTCTATGTTTTTCAAGCACAATTTATTATTCCAGTCAGGAAGCTTTCTCAGAAATGTGGCTCTGAAAGGCAGGGAGAAGTACTTGCCATGACTCACCGTCAAAGTGACTTTCCCTTCTTTTCGTTTCGCTTTTGTAGTTCTTCAGTTACTAGGTTCTGTATATACCATTAACAAGCCGTACAGTGCAAGTGTTGATTTCTAAGTTAATCATCTCCCCATCAGTCTCCTAATTGCCAGTGGAGATGGATTTAAGATACATTTTAAAGATAGAAAGGGCAGGATTTGCTCATAGATTAGATTAAAAGATGAGGGACCAAGGATGGCTCAGGTTGTTAGTTTGAGCAACTGAGTCAAAGGGGTGCTATTCTTCTGAGATGAGAAGACAGCAGGGAAGGTTCAGCTTAGGGGAGCAGGGGAGAATCTGGAGTTCCAGTCAGGCCATCTGAAATTTGTTAGACATCCAATAAAAATGCTGAACAAGCAGTTAGATAGTAATCTGTTCTCAAAAGAGAAGTCCATTCTGGAGGTTAAATCTGCTCATAAAGGGTCAGCTGAAGCAATGATAACAGAGAGAAAAGGATAGGCATGCACATCTTGTGAATGATTTTAAGGATAACAGTTTTAGTATTTCAACACGTGTAGTGATTATTTTTGGTTTCTCGCAAATAGTCTTTAGCTTGTGCCAGGTTTTTCAGTTTATTTGATTTCAGCTTTATTTTTTAGGATAAGCTGTTTAAAAACCTTATTAAATGTCTTTTTGCAACTAGAAACATAATCACAATTTGTTGGTATAATGACTTATAATATTAGATCTCTTAATATTGAACCATCCTTGCATTAATAAAAGAAATCCTATTTGATTCTGATATATTATTCTTCTACTATATTGCCAGAACTGATTTATAATTCCGTCCTCTTCTTGGAATTTATATGCGTATAGTCATAGGTGAAATTGGCTTATAGTTTCCTTTTTATTTTTTTTTAAGATTTTGGCATTATGTTTGTACTACCTTATAAAATAAATGAAAGATAAAGATCTCTTTTTCTATTACCTAGAATAGTTTCCTTAACATATAAGTTATTTATTATTTAAAACTGAGGTGCATCTCATGGGCAAAACCATCTAAGTCTGGTGCTTTTTTGAATGTTTTCAATTAATGTTTTCAATTTGTTCTATGTTATTAGTCTTTTCAAATTTTCTGTCTTCTTGGATAAAATTTAATAATGAATATTTTTCAAACCACCTTTACAAAATTATAACTGATAAAATTATGACAGTGAAAGAAATCATATCTAACCAACTCCATATTGCTTCTAACCTTTAATCTGTCCTTGTTCATTCCTAGGGGTAGGCCAGACTTAACTCTGGGAAGGAATTTAGTTCATGGTTTAACTTGAAACAAAATTGATAGCAGCCCTTTCCAAAAAAAGACCCCCTTCTTGTCTGGGGACCAGTCTGCCTTTGCAGGACTAACAAATTAGCTACAAGAATAGAAATTACAGTTTAGGGATCATGCAATCTCTGTCTCCAAGAGTCTGAAATTCCCCAAAGTGCTCCTGGGGGTAACATAACTATTGTAAAACCTAAGATCATTGCTTGAGTTGCAGACCCTGCACTGGATGGATCAGCTGACACCACCCAGACCAGTAATCTGGCTCAACCAGTTTTGCCATCACACCCAGGAACAGAAGACATTAAGAAAAACTTCACTTCTACCCTCTATGATTCCATCTCCAACCTGACCAATTAGTACTTCCCACTTTCCAAGACCCTATCTGCCAAATTATCATTAAAAACTCTGATCCCTGAATGCTCAAGGAGACTGATTTGAGTAATAATAAAACTCTGACCTCCCTCACAGCTGGCTCTGCCTGAATTACTCTTTCTTCATTGCAATTCCCCCGTCTTGATAAATTGACTCTGTCTAGGCAGGAGGCAAGGTGAACCCACTGGGCAGTTACATTTTGATAGAAAATTGCCAGTTTTCTGCACATTTTAAAATGAATTACTTTTAAGCTAATTGCAACATTCTCTTACACTTTAAAATATTGCTCTATACTTTTGGTATAGTCCCTTCCTAATATCTACTACTTCTGCATCCCCCTTCCCCCCCACACACACAAATATGCATGAACTAATGCACACAGACACACACCAGGAGCTTTCTATCTTACCTGTCCTTTTGAAAAACTAGCTTTTAGTTATATTGATCCTTTATCTTTTTCTATTTCATAAACTTTCAGTCCTTCCTGTTTATTTTGTAGTCTTTTTCTAGTTTCCTGTGTTAAATGAAAACAGGTGATTTATTTTCAATCTTTTTTACTATGAAGTCATCTAAGAACAATGTCTTTTCCTCTCAATATACTTTTAGCTGTATTCCATATGTTCTCCTTTCTGTCAATTTATACATAGTTGTAATGTCTATCTTATTTTCTCTTTGAATCAAGGTTTATTCAGAAGTGTTTCTTAATTTCCTTGGGTTAGTTCTCTCCACCTTACAGACATTAGATATTTTTGTGACAAAAATAAGCATCAAAGCTATGGACGTTTGTAGCAACAAGTACAAATGAGAGTGTCCAGGGATCGACAAGGAGGCATTGTATATGGTCATTTGGGATCTAACTCCACTCTTTACCACCCATGATTTCCCAGAAAAATAGCCTCACGGAGACTGTTTCCTCATTTACAAGCTGAAGCTAAGAGGAGTTGATAGTAATATTTGTGCTACAACCCAAAAGAGTTATCATAAGGTTCAAGCGAGGAGATGGATATGGCTACATGTTGACAACAGTCATTTTCTCTCACTGTGCCATGTGAATGTTTACATTGAAAAGCGGGCCATTTAGATGTGCAGCAGAAAGTAAGTGATTTAACTTCTGCTGTCCCAGTAGAGAACAACAAACAGAGCTAATTTGTGGAGACAAGAATGCATCCTGGGGGCGTTCCTAGAAATAATCAAAGAAGCTGATGCTGAAAAAGACAGGACTTGAGAAGGCAGGGGATTAGAGCCAATAAAAGGTGAATATCAATGTCAATGTCAGTTTATATTCCCAGGCTATTGACACCTGAGATAGTTGGGTCACAGTTGTAACTAATGCAGCAGAGCATATTGATCCAGAGCTTGGGTGCTCATGGTGGCAGAAAGCCTGGTGGCAGAAAGTCACACTATTTTACTCTCTGTGTAACTGTGAAAAGTTGCCTACCATCTCTGGGCCATGCTTTTCTCATACGTTAAATCAGAACAACATGCATGTAGCATCTAGACTAGTGCTTGGCATAAATACTTAAATGTTAACAATAATTACTAATATTAATTAACAAACCAGCCATAACACTACTTCTTTCAGATAGCCCTGTACCATAATAAGATGCATATTTGAAAGTGCTCCATAAGCTACTCTTTTGTTGTTATTTGCTTTAATAAAAATCCACCAATAAAACCACAAACTTAAAACAAACCCATATAACTGGCTGCACTGGCATGCGCCTGTAACTCCAGCTACTCGGGAGGTAGAGGCAGATGGATTGCTTGAGGCCAGAAGTCCTCCTTAGGCAGCATAGTGAAACCCCATCTCTACAAACACGAACACACGGTATTTAAAAGTGGAAAGGAGATGAGGGAACATTAACAGCACAAATAAAAAAAGAGAAAAGGGCTGGGCATGGTGGCTCACGCCTATAATCCCAGCACTTTGAGAGCCTGAGGCAGGCAGACCACAAGGTTGGGAGTTCGAGACCAACCTGACCAACATGGTGAAACCTCATCTCTACTGAAAATACAAAAATTAGCCAGGCAAGGTAGCGCTCTCCTGTAATCCTAGCTACTCAGGAGGCTGAGGCAGGAGAATCTCTTGAACTTAGAAGGCAGAGGTTGCAATGAGCTGAGATCATGCCACTGCACTCCAGGCTGGGAGACAGAGTGAGACTCTGTCTCAAAAAAAAAAAAAAAAAAAAAAAAGTGAGAGAGACAGAAACTATTTCCCCAGGCTTCAGAGACAAAATCTCATACTGCTACTGAGATGTTGGTTTAAAAAGAGAAGACTGGAATGAATTAAAAAAAAAAAAAAAGACTGATATGTAAAGATGCTCATCACATTACTCCTTCCAGCTCAGAGGTCTGTGGGGTTCAGTTGTTCAGAAATCAGGACAGGGTAGTGGGTAGATCTGAGACTGGGAGGAATACAACAAGGTCTGTAGGGACCACCTCAAAAGCACTGAAAGAAAAATGCCAGTTTATAATGCACTACTATGCTCCCCTCTTCAAGGATGCCCACTGCCCATTGCCAGGATGAAGGGGCAGCAGGCTGGGCTCCAGAGCCCGGGGCCTGGCTTGCTTCAGAGAACCCTGCCATCCACCCATCAGCATCCCCAATCCCTGGACCTTTAGTGCCTTCTCTTCCTCCAACTTGGCCCAGACTCCATCAGTTCTGGGCTGGCAGGATCATACCATTTATTCCAATCATTTAGAAAGACTCCAATGTGCCACCATCGGCAATGGGCAGACAGAGCTGCAGGCTTTGGAGTCAGGAAATTCTCCAAGTGCTGGCAGATCCTAACCACATAACTTGAATCGGAATGCCATGTGCTCTCTTCCCTTTGCCCAGTTTTGAGTTTGTTCCTGCTTACATGCTGTGTTTCCATACTCAGAAATACACTTGCCTTCACACACACAAACATGCTTACATTCAAGTATGCACACACACAGTCAGGCAGACTCACTCATTTTGCACACTCCTGCACACATCAGCATACTTATACACACTTACATGCATGCCCACACTCACAATCACACACACACAGGTGACCTCACAGCAGCAGAAGATATATGGAGAAAGCTGCTTCCAGGACTCTGTGCTCCTGTGAGGGGCATAGTAGGTTTTAACAGCGAGGAAGTCCTTGTGTCTGTCTGGGTGCTGGGGGTGGGGAGAAAAGTCTGCACCATTGTTCTCAAGGTAGGAAAAGTCATAAAAGGTCTACATTTGAGCATATTATCTACACATTTGAAGGTGCTGCTTTTAAACTGCTTCTTCTGACTTTTTATCCTACCTCTAACAACCATTATGTTAACATATTACATCAAAATTTTTTCTAAAGGTGTCACTTTTGGAAAAGCACTCGGGAGAGATAATTTGTTTCCCCCGTCCCCCTTCCAGCACCCCAGACATGCTGCTGGGCCTGTTAATAGCATGTGTTTCTGGTTGGGCAGGTGGCAGCAACTCTGTCTTCCTGACTTAGGATTTGCCAACATTCAGTGCTGGTTGTCAAGGCAGAGCCAGGAAGAGTAATTAATTTTGTATCATTATTTTCCTGGATAAATGACGAACACAAGTGTGTATCTTGCTTCTCCTCCTATCAAGAGGTGAAGTGTATGTCCCTTTTTCATGACCACGGCTGGATAGAGAATTTCTCAACCTGCAGAAAGCAGCAGAAGTGGCTCTAGTGCCAATCCCAGGCCTAGAGCCTGGCAAGTTCTTTTGCGTCCTTGGAGCTCTGTTCCCACGTTAGATGGGCCACTCTACTGGAAAGACCATGCAGAGAGGGAGAGACAACTGGCCAGCTGCCAAATGTTCCTATCCTTACAAACAAGGTGCCAGGTAGGTGAGTAAAGCCATTTTGCTCCTGCCCCAGCCAAGCTCCTGGTTTGTGCTACCACCAGAGTGACCCCAGTCCACACCACATAGAGCAGCAGTGAGCTGTACCGACAGAACCCTGCCAGGTTGTAGAATCCTGTGCATTAAGGCTCTAAGTTTTGGAGTGGTTTGTTACACAGCAATAGATAACTGATACAAAATGCCTACTGGAACTAATGAGGATCTCCAGCTGAAGGATCAATGTGTACATTGACCTCTGTTCTGTGATATACGTTATTTCGATACATTGTATCTTAAGTCACATAAATGAGAACGTGCATATATACATATCCTAAAAATCTCCCTACAAATCAGGTATAATTATTTCTATTTTATAAGGGAAGACACTGATGGTTAAAGCCACAGTTGAGACAATAATAGACTCAGCTACTGAATAACCCAGGTCTATGCAATTCCACAGCTTACGGTTCCTTCTGGTGCATCCCGCTGTCCTTAATTATGATGATTCTCTTGGGACTCTGCTACCTAATGACCTTACACATTTCTAATGCATGCACTAAGTGGGTCATACTGGACAAAAGAAATTGTCAAGTAAATAATCATGTTTCCCACAATCCCTAGGAGTCCTCTTTGTGTCCTCCAGCTTTGTTGCTGGAGAGCATACAGTAGTGCCCTGATACTGCTTCCATCAAGAATGTCTGTAAACCTAATGTTTTACCAGCAATTATAATGTATATTTGAGTTATTCTGGTTTGTTTCATTTTAGTGAAGGTCACCCTGGATTTTAAGTTGAATGAGGTTCGCCAAAACTGATTACGTCTTTCCCCCATCATTTCTCAGTAAAACTAAAAGAAGGCAGTCTTGTAACAAATTTTTCTAAAAAAAAAAAAAAAAAAGTAGAATGAGAGTGGGAATGGGAATAATAATTAAATCATAGAAGATGAATTATTTTATTCGAGATGAAACAAAATGCTCCTTCAATAAACACTTGGAGGAAAAAACTCTCCTTATTTTGACCTTCAGCATCCCAAGGGAAGCTTCTCATGGCCAAAGCTCCAGTCCTTGAGCCTGGAACCTTTGACCAGAAGTACACCTGACCTGCAAGGGATTAGCAGATGTGCTAGGGCAATGAGCTGTTACTCTTCATTTCCAGAGCAGTTTGCCTGGTCTATACCTGCGGATGTTTGGATGGCCTCTCAGCTGCGTGACTGGTGAGGGGTTTCCACACCAAGCCTTCTACCAGCTGGTGGAGAGCGGAAGAGAATGGCTGGGGCTTTGCTGTCAGTCAGACCAACCTTGGCTGGAATCCTGTGTCTGCCACTTACTATGTAATCTTGAGGAAGATACTTAGCATCTCTAAGTAAAGTTTCTATTCTGTAAAACAAAAACAATCATACCCTTTAATTTTTGCTGTAAAATAGAGGAGCCCAATTCTTTGTTATTCTCTCCCTGGGACATCAAAAAAGGGCAGAAATGCACACTTTAGTATGTCCAATGTGGCGGACTGTATCCACTACAGAACAAAGGAACGGAAGGGATGTGTGACAGAGACCAGCATCTATTTCATTCCTCTGTCTTAGAAAAAAAACAAAACAAAACAAAAACAATTTTTTGGTGAACACAACATCATCTAAAATAAAAACTAAATTTTCTAGCCCCCATTGCTGCTGGCCACATAACAAAGCTCTGGACAAGGAGATATGAGTGTAAGTATCATGTGCAACCTTTTGAAAGATTTTTAAAGGCGAAGGCCTGCCCTTGTTAGTCTTTCCCTGATTTATGCTGACTGGAATGTGAAGGTGAAGGCTGGAGACTAAGCAGCCATCTTGAGCCAAGGGCAGCATCCTCCGGGTGGCAGAGCAATGCAATAGGACCAGCCTGAGTTCCTGATGCTCACAATGGGGCCAAACTTTTTGGTTCCTTTAGTAAAAGAGAAACGAACTTTTTTAAAAAATGTATTTGTAAACCACAATTATCTCAAGTTTTTCTGTTACCCACAATTGAACTTAATCATTACCAGTACTGGAAGTTAACATGCTCTCTGGTAAATTTGCTCTCAATATTTGTTTTCCAAGACTGTTTCTTCCTGATTTCTTAACACTCAAATCTATTTGACATGCTGCCTGGAGTGTTGTTCATCTTTCACAAGCAAGGACACTGTTGGATTCTCATCCAGTGTGCTTGCTAAGATCTGTGATACTCACTGCTCTAAAAACTCTCCAGGAATCCCAGTGGTCTCTGGATTAAAAAGTTAAACTTAAAGACGTAGCTTTGAGAAACTTGCCACATCCAACCACATTATGTTCATTCATTAATAGTGAAAATACTAACTGACATGTTTTCATGTTTACTATGTGCTGAATGCTATACAGTTGGCATGGAATATCTCATTCAGTCATTCCAGCAAACTGGTGACTTATCACTCTTGCCATTTCTGTACTGTGAATGAGAACACCAAGGCTCTTAGCCATTTCAGCAACTGCCTTCTCAAAACAGGGTGCTGCTGGAATCGACTGTCAGCCAGGTCCTGAGAGTACCATGGCCCTATTTCCTCAAATTCGCTGGTATCTAAATTTGAAGACATTGCAGGAAAATCTCCCTTCTTTCTCCTGCTGTGTGGACAGGGACATGCCCTTTTGCAGCCCTGATTCCTGAGGCCCTGGTTCTAAAACGGAGACAAATAGGCTCTCACTAAAAGCAAGGTCTTTTTTTCTAGTAGCCTCTTACAAGTAATTGTCTCCTACCTCACACATAATCTCCCAAGCTGGAGGCACTATTTGGACTAAAATCTGCGCACGCTTGATTTATGATATTTCATTTCAAACCCCATTAATCTATCTAGCATTGATAAAGCTTCTGAACTTTGGGTTGCTTCCTGAGATTAGTTTGAATCATGCATTCATACCCTTGATCATTTTTTAAAAACCTGACTGCAGGCTCAGGGATAAATTCCATGCTGTTCTATAAATTTATCACGAACTTAATTTGGAATTTGTACAGTGTCTCCGCTTGAGTTACCTGGACTTTCAGTCAGATCCCAAAGTGCAAATCCCAACTCAGGTTCTATTATTTGAATCCCATAAAAAATTTCTGGATGTGCAAAAATATCAAATAAGATAAATATTTGGCCTTTTACATTACAGTCTAAGACGATTTAATGCCAGATAAAACTGACAAATATACAGACTTTCATCCCAATGTAAAATACAATATCCTGAAATACAGACCCTCTCTCAAAATAGTACTAGTAAATTAAACACCTGGAGTGAGGGTGTTTCTCTTATACTGAAACCAGAGTACAGATTGAATATATTAATGGCGCCTTAAGTACTTAATGGGTAAAGATTCCTGAACATTCACAGCTGAGGAGTTAACATTTTCGTGAGCGAAGATGAGCTGAACTCCCTTGGGGAAGGCTCAGTGTTGGAGAAGGCTCTGTGTTAGTTGGGTTTGCCTTCCCTGGTCAGCTGCAGTCACAGGTGTCTTCCATTGCAGTGAAATATGCCCAGCAAGCTTGGGCCAGTGCAGCTGCAATGGTTTGCAACTGCCCTTGAAAAATGAGCAATCTTGAGCCTTGTGTTGGTTGTCCGGAAGTATTTAAAAACTGTGTCCTGCCTTACTCTTTTAAAGCTGCCATTCTCACAGTCATTTTGAAAGGAAATGTGTGGGCTGCTCGGAATGTCTATTTATCAGCCCAAGATTAGCAAAGGGACCTCCAGAGCCCACAAAGTAATACTCTGGGTATCCTAGAGCCATTAATGCTCACATTCTTTCCTTGAGACCCATGGGAAATCCATGCATTAATTCACCAAAAATGAATGGAGCCTTCTCTATGTGCCAGGCACTGTTCTGGCTGCAGTCTATAAACCAGACTAACCCCTTGCGTTCCTAAAGCCTACATTCTAGGGCAGGGACACAGACAATAAGGAACATACATCAGTATATACTGTGTGTGATAAGTAACTACTGCAGATGTTGTGGGTGCTGCAACCATACCCCGAGGGCGCCCACCATCCAGGAAGAACTGAGGTCTTTCTCTGGCTGTGGCAAGCTAAGTCTCACTAACGCAGGCCTCCGTAACAGCTGTTTCAGTACTGACTGAGTGGTTAGGTTAAATATTAAAAGCCAGTGCCTTTATGCAAAAGCTGGGATGTAACAAAAGCCCACCAAAAGTTTTGCCTAGGTCTCTCCTGGGACTTAAAGCATGACAAAATAACAAAGGAATTCTTAACAGGACCCATCTAGGATTAAACAAGTTTGATTGTGGGTCTGAAGAAACTCCCCAGGCCTCCCTAAACCTCTGTGATTTAGCAGGAGACGAGGTAAAGGTGATCACCCCAGCACCTGGACCCATTTAGATTAAGTAAATTTACTGAAGCTCCAGAGGAAGCTCTTCAGGACTCAGATCTTAGTTACAGATTAAAATAAGTTAATCATTAACATCTTCAGATGAATGCACACTTACATTATAGACATATAATTCAGAAGGTATATAAGCTCTGAAAAACTTTGTAATTTTGAGTTGATCTGGCAATAATTTCCAGACTGGGGCCAAAACAGAGATAAAGACCAAAGGAAAGGAACAGAGGCCTTGGAAGTAATGCCACACGTCTACAACTATCTTATCTTTGACAAACCTGACAAAAACAAGCAATGGGGAAAGGGTTCCCTATTTAATAAACGGTGTTGGGAAAACTGGCTAGCCATGTGCAAAAAGCTGAAACTAGACCCCTTCCTTACACCTTATACCAAAATTAACTCCCGATGGATTAAAGATTTAAACATAAGACCTAACACCATAAAAACCCTAGAAGTAAACCTAGGCAATACCATTCAGGACATAGGCATAGGCAAGGACTTCATGACTAAAACACCAAAAGCAATGGCAACAAAAGCCAAAACAGACAAATGGATTTAATTAAACTCCAGAGCTTCTACACAGCAAAAGTAACTATCATTAGAATGAACTGGCAGCCAACGGAATGGGAAAAAATGTTCGCAATCTACCCATCTGACAAAGGGCTAATATCCAGAATCTACAAAGAACTAAAACAGATTTACAAGAAAAAAACAAACAACCCCATCAAAAAGTGGGCAAAAGATATGAACAGCACTTTTCAAAAGAAGACATTTATGAGGCCAACAAACATGAAAAAATGCTCATCATCACTGGTCATTAGAGAAATGCAAATCAAAACCACGTTGAGATACCATCTCATGCCAGTTAGAATGGTGATCATTAAAAAAATCAGGAGACAACAGATGCTAGAGAGAATGTGGAGAAATAGGAACACTTTCACGCTGTTGGTAGGAGTGTAAATTATTTCAACTATTGTGGAAGACAGTGTTGCAATTCCCCAAGGATCTAGAAATAGAAATACCATTTGACCCAGCAATCCCATTACTGGGTATACACCAAAAGGATTATAAATCATTCTATTATAAAGACACATGCACATGTATGTTCATTGCCTCACTGTTTACAATAGCAAAGACCTGGAACCAACCCAAATGACCATCAATGATAGAATGGATAAAGAAAATGTAGCACATATACACCATGGAATACTATGCAGCCATAAAAAAGGATGAGCTCATGTCCTTTTTAGGGACATGGATGAATCTGGAAACCATCATTCTCAGCAAACTGATACAGGAACAGAAAACCAAACACTACATGTTCTCACTCATAGGCAGGTGTTGAACAATGAGAACACATGGACACAGGAAGGGGAACATCACACAGTGGGGTCAGTTGGGGGCTGGGGGGCTAGGGGAGTAATAGTGGAGGGTGGGGAGATTGAGAGGAACAACATTGGGAGAAATACCTAATGTAGGAGATGGGGAATGGAGGCACCAAACTACCATGGCAAGTGTATAGTTACATAAGAATCCTGCAAGATCTGCACATGTACCCCAGAAATTAACGTATAATAAAAAAAATAAAAAGTAAAAAGTAACAAAAAAAAAAAAAACTCCCTTCCTCCCCAGTTATTGAGCCATGAGAAATAGCAGCCTGCCCCCTCAGTTTGGTCCAGGAACATGACCATGAGAGTATAACAGGCCACTGCAGAGCAGGGCTGGAATGCTAATGAATTAGTGCCCTAGAAGAGACCTTCAGTCAAGAAGGAACAGAAGTTGGTATATTTGCCTCTCAGCTCCAAATTCACCTTCACTGGCCTCCTGGGACAGGAGGACATTTCCCCTTTGTCAGTTGGCAAAATGCTGGACTTTGTCAGCGGAGGGCACTGAGAACCCCAGAGGAGGAATGGGCCTCTCCTCCTGGATCCAGCCTACTCTTCTCTGCTTGCCTATCTGGGGCAGGAGCTAGCAGGGTAGGGGCACCAGGGACACCCACACTACCACATCTACCCTGTGAATTTCAGTAGCACTAATCTCACAAGTAGCTCCTCAGCAGATTCTGCAAAAAGATACAATCCTGGAGACATCTTGCCCCAGCACCCTAGAGGGCTCAAGTGCTAGTGAGTCCCACAGGAGCAACAACTGAACAAGCTTCTCTTCAACCCAGTGGGCCATGAGCCACAGCCCTCTTCAATTAGATCTGGATTTCTGCTCTAAAGAAGGACCTCTTCAAGATTTGTTCCTTCTTTGATATTCTGCCACCATCTTAGAGGCAATGGCTAAGCTGTTTCTCTTATCTGTTATTTCTGCATTCTTCATAGTTTTCTCTCTCCTAGCAGGTAATGTCCTTATGTGTCAAAAGATACCTGGGATTTTAGTCAAGCATGATAAGATATGCAGACATGAAAATGATTGTCATGAAGGAAGAAGTTTATCCTCATATATCCGTACAAACAGGAGGCACGGCATGACACCAAGCAAAGCACCAAGGGAAGGACTGGCAGAGGGGAGAGAAGAGAGCCTTCTATTGGGGGTTTTTACAGGAAGGAATGGGTTAGGCAGAGCAGCTATGTTGAATAAGCGTAGGATTGGGTAGTTTGAAATGTTCAATGTGCTTTGGGATTTAGAGGTGGTCTCTAGTTGTCTGAAACCTCTCTCTAGCATGATCGTTTTTTTTGTTTTGTTTTTCGAGATGGAGTTATGCTCTTGCTGCCAAGGCCAGAATACAATGGTGCATCTCAGCTTACTGCAACCTCCACCTCCTGGGTTCAAGCAATTCTCCTCCCTCAGCTTCCTGAATAGCTGGGATTACAGGTGCCTGCCACCACACCTGGCTAATTTTTTGTATTTTTATCAGAGATGGGGTTTCACCATGTTGCCCAGGCTGATCTTGAACTCCTGACCTCGGGTGATATGCCCTGCTCGGCCTCCCAAAGTGCTGGGATTACAGGCATGAGCCACCGCACCCGGCCTCTGGGGTGATTTTTATGCCGCGGGTAATAATGGCCGAGATGCACCATTGCACTTCAGCCTGGGCAGCAAGAGCAAAACTCTCAATATTGGCTTGATTAATAAAGGAGATTGTTGGCAATGCAGCTCTGGATTGGTTGGTTTGTGTATCAATGGTATGCTCACAGAGCAGTCATTGGCCATCTCTAGAAATTAGCTAGCCCTGGGAGGGGCAGTCTCTCCAGGATCAAGGCCACAAGTGCCAGAACATCAAGAATACAGAAAATAAGAAAATATAGTCAATCAACTTGATATAGTTAATAATTCTTTATATTAAAATTTCCCTGTTCAAATTACTCTCTGGATTCTGTCTCCTGACTGGTTTGTGATATGTAATGTTGCCTTATATATACTTACATGTAATCACTTAAAACATATATGAGTGATTATTTTCTTCTTTAATTCCTATCTTAATACTTGGGACAAGAGATGTTCATCATAGAATTATTTATCTTAACCTCTCGCCCTTCTTTCATAAAACCTTTGTTTTCTTCTTTCATTTATTTGAGATGGGGTCTTGCTATGCTGCCCAGGCTGGGCTTGAACTCCAAGGCTCAAGTGGTTCTCCTACCCTAGTCTCCTGAATAGCTGAGAATGAAAGTTCATGCCACCATGTCCAGCTATTTGTATTTTTATTATGTGTCTGTTCTCCTGCCTTTCATATTCTTAATCCTAACTGAAATGTAAGCTCAATCAATGAGGCAGAGATCATTTCTGTCCTGTTTGTCACTGACCTCCATGAGACTAGAGGGTCACCAGAATGAGCTGCCATGGTAGAAGGAAAAGAAGAGGACAGAGAGAAAATCTGTGGGAAGTATAAAAATGAGCCTCTGCTGCCTCCATCCCCACATACCCAGTAGAGGATACTGTGTGACTAGAGGGAGCTGTGCTGAGCGGCAGCCCCCACATGTGGATCTGGTACCACAAGGCATGAGGAGAGAGGAAAGACAGTCGACAGATGCAGCTGGCTAGGAGGGGCAAAGACATGCCCAGACCCACTCATGGTCCAGCAAAGTAAATTACCCTGAAAAAGATCCAAAGCAAAAAAGGTCTATCAGAGGTGTGAAGGAGTGTGTACATGTGTGTGTCCATGTGTGTGAACACTCACTGGAGGTGTGATTGTGTACGTGTATACACTGATTGGAGGTAGGCGGGGAAGCAGCTGAGCCCATAGTGATCACCTGCTCTGGAAGATTAGACTGAGCAGCACAGACCACCTGAGTCACAAGGCAGGCAGGACTGAGTGGTGCCACCTGCACTGACTAAGGGAGTGCAGATACCCACCTCGGTAACACTGGAGACCATGAGGAAACCGGCTCTCCTCTCCTCTGGCCTGCAGTCCATCACTGAAGGGGACTCTGCAGCGGGAGGGCGGCAGCATGAGGGTGACACCTGGTCCTGCACAGGGACTGAGAAGAGAATCTTGCAGCCACCTGGGAAACTGCTGGCTCAGGCTTACTGTCTGTGAAGAGCCAAGATTAGTTTCCCTCCACTTCACAGAAATGAGGGCTGGAAATGAAAAACTCATTTATACTTTGAAACTAACGGGGGTTCCATGGCGCCCTCCAGTGTTGTGGAGTGTTACAACTCCTCAGTTTGCATCTTGCCTCTGCCTCTTACCGGCTATCCTGGAGACCTTCAGGTAAACCTCTCCCTCCCTGTGGAACTCAGATATTTTCTTCTATGGTGAGGGAGTTGGATTAGGTCAACACTTCTTAAGCTAACATTATTGGATAGGCATCATTACCTATCAGTGCCCTAACGAGAAATAAATATGCAGTAGCAATCCATTTTTCTAAATTCTGTTATTCTCCCGGAAAAAAAAAAATTGCAACCGCTGAATAAAGTGGTCTCTAAGGCATATTCAGAAGCCAACACTTCATCCAAGGTTTCACGGGGTCATCTCAGTGAGGAATTTTTGGGAAAGTGGTAAGGTCAGAACAGGCACAGTGGCTCATTCCTGTAATCGCAGCACTTTGAAGGCCAAGGTAGGAGAATCGCTTGAGCCCAGGAGTTCAAGACGAGTCTAAGCAACATGACAAAACCCCATCTCTACATTTAAAAAAAAAAAAATTATTAGCCGGGCATGGTGGCACATGCCTGTAGTCCCAGCTATTTGAGAAGCTGAAGTGGGAG
This sequence comes from Cacajao melanocephalus, assembly GCA_963573385.1. Lineage (NCBI taxonomy): Eukaryota > Metazoa > Chordata > Mammalia > Primates > Pitheciidae > Cacajao > Cacajao melanocephalus. The sequence goes on along the minus strand of CAUYLG010039314.1, from coordinate 98,855 downwards.
AATCGCTTCAGCCCAGGAGGTCGAGGCTGCAGTGAGCCGAGATGCACTGCAGTCAGCCATGATCACACCATTGTATTCCAGCATGAGTGACCAAGTGACACCCTATTCCCCCTACTCCCAACAAAAAAGTAACAAGTCAGCGTGGAGCTCACCAATGCGCAGTTATTGGTATGGATATATCCATTATGGAAGTGAATGGGTTCTTTCTCCTGCCCTTGAAGGGGAAATTAATGGTTAAATATATGAAAACTAAAGGCTCACGTCAAATTCATTCCCATACCTCCTCTCCTTTTCTTCTCCTCCAGCTGAACCTCTGAGCAGGCTTCCTCTGGAGGCACCCAGGCCCAACCCGGAGGCACTGCAGAAGTTAAATCATCCTGACTTCAGCCTGGTCTGGCCTATGAGCTGCAGTGCAATTGGAAGCCTATCAGGTTTCAGGGCACTGATTTTCTCTTAGGTAATCTTACTATTACATTTACTGCTCTGCAAAACATGTTCAAAACCAACAATAACATATGGCTTTGTATTGACAGAGGCAATACTTTCAAGATGCACATAATCGCTTGAGGATTTTCACTTCTCACTCCTTTAACCATGGCCTTGGTTTTTTTAAGCTTGACAAGCATATCTCCCTCTACACACATTTGTGTATCATAATCCCTTGTTGCTCTTGTGTGACCTGCCTTAGAATGGTAGGTAGCTTCAGGGTGCAGGAAGGAGTCCATACCTCTGGTAGGAGCTGCACACACCTGATTCAATCACATTTTAGTTGTGTGGCAGGTTTAATACAGGCATACTGTATTAGTCCATTTTCACGCTGCTGATAAAGACATACCTGAGGCTGGCCGGGTGCGGTGGCTCATGCCTGTAATCCCAGCACTTTGGGAGGCTGCGGTAGGCAGATCACCTGAGGTCAGGAGTTTAAGACCAGCCTGAAACCCCATCTCTACTTAAAATACAAAATAAGCCAGGAATGGTGGCGCATGCCTGTAATCCCAGCTACTCAGGAGGCTGAGGCAGGAAAATAGCTTGAACCCAGGAGATGGAGGTTTCAGTGAGCCAAGATCACGCCATTGCTTTCCAGCCTGGACAACAAGAGCAAAACTCTATCTCAAAAAAAAAAAAAAAAAAAAAAAGATACCTAAGACGAGGCAATTTACAAAAAAAAAATGGACTCACAGTTCCATGTGGCTAGGGAGGCCTCACAATCATGGTGGAAGGTGAAAGGCACATCTCACATGGCAGCAGACAAGAGAAGAGGAAACTCCCCTTTATAAAACCATTAGATCTTGTGAGATTTATTCACTATCATGAGGAACAGCATGGGAAAGACCGGCCCCTGTGATTTCAATCACCTCACACTGGGTCCCACCCACAACACATGGGAACTGTGGGACTTACAATTCAAAATGAGATTTGGGTGGCGACACAGCCAAACCGTATCACATAGGCACACGTAATCTACCTCAAAGACCTCTTCCAGGCTTGCCTTAAAACCAGAAGATGGACCCAGTTCCCTGCAGCAACTGGAAAGGAGCTAATTTCACTCTTATTCTCCTCAAAATGATTTTAAGTTCAGAAATGAAGACCTTCATCCAGGCCAAACTGGGGTATTCCACCAAGCGGGGTTCTGGTTTCAGACTCCTGGCCCAGCACTCAAGGCCATGCACAAATCAGCCCTAGTGCACCATCCCCACCCAAGCTCCCTCCACAGGCCCTGGTGGACCAGTAAGAGCTAAAGCTAAGTAGGTAGCATTCTAAGCACGGTACACTTATTGGCTAACTTCACACACAGGACAACCCTGTGAGAAAACAGTATGGTCACCACCATTTTACAGATGGAGAAACACTGAAACAGAGAATAAGCAACTTGCGTAAAATCACAGGGATTCTCAGCAGTGGATCTGATACGTAAACCCAGGCAGCTGCCTCCTGTACCAGCCTGCTCACTCTCAGCCTGCCTCCCGTACCACCTGCTGAGCTCTTGACCTGCTTTAACTGATTGTAGCACAAAACATGAGCAAGATCCAGCTGCAAAGAACTGTGACTCCGTTCTGATAAAATCCCTCCTCCCACCCAGGAAAGGCAGGCCAGAAAGTCATAGCCAGGAAGAGGATGTATATAAGACCAAAAGAAACACAGGTAAGTGTGTGGGATAGCCTGTGAGCGCTGGCCCCGATAGGGTTCCTCAGGCAGGAGGGACACCTCCCTGCACCTGCTTATGGCCCACTGAGGCTGCCTGCCCTGTGGAACTGAGACCAAGTTGAAGTGTCCATCTCTACTAGAGTATTTCAGATAGAAAGATCTCATATGACAATGACTTTTTCCCTGTTTAGTATTTATTACTAACTCTGAATCTTTTTTTTCTTATAAGATTTGCCAATAAAATCTGAAATGTCTTATTTTCTGATGGAGACAGTTTTCTCTCTCTCTCTGTCTCCCTCTCACACACACCAGTTAAACTGGGTAATTCATAGTGCCTACCCACACCTTCCTGCAAGTGCTTCCTCCACCTAGAACTGCACTTAAATTACTGTAGCTGTGTTTTAGGGTCCTCTCTAGTATCGAAAGTCCTGCTCAGATGCTACCTACCCAGCCAGACACGGTGGCTCACACCAACAATCTCAGTACTTTGGGAGGCCAAGGCAGGACCAGTACTAGAGGTCAGGAGTTGGAAACCAGCCTGGCCAACATGGCGAAACTCCATGTCTACTAAAAACACAAAAAATTAGCCAGGAGTGGTGGCACGTGCCTGTAATCCCAGATACTTGGGAGGTCAAGACGGGAGAATTGCTTGAACCAGGAGGCAGAGGTTGCAGTGAGCTGAGATCGTGCCACTGAGCTCCAGCCTGGCCAACAGAGTGAGACTCTGTCTCAAAAAAAAAAAAAAAAGTACCACCTACCCTAGAAAGCTTTCTTAATCTCTCCAGCAAAAGTAATCATAATCTCTCCTTTTTGTAAACTAAGAGCTTTCTACTTTATCTCCTTTCTGATTCCTTTATCTTGCATCTCACCTTCTATTCCCCTTAAGGATGGAGTAGCTTTCATTACCTTCCACTTCCATAGTGGATAAAGCAATAATCAATACTAATCAAAAAATATTTGTTAAATTTACATTGACACATTTCATCACCAGTGATGGCTGATGTGAGAAATTAGATTGTGGTTATCATTCATGATGTCTGCTGACCAGAGGAAGATTAAAAAGAATCAAGACGATAGAAAGTGCAAATGGTGATGAATATTTGATTCAAAACAAGAAGGTAAAAAAAAATTATGCATCCCACTTCTTACATAAGGAAACACTGTAAGTTAACATTAAATAAGGATCCTACCAGATAGAACCAAGATCCTGAGGTTATCATCATCTTACTGCTGGAAATTCTGTAGTCCACAACATTTTCTTCTGGTATAATATACAGATATTCATTGCTTAAATTTTAAAAATATCTCAGCAGGGCAAATTATTATTTTAATAGTCTAACCCTGCCACCCTCAAGTCATCCTGGTGAATGCTTTAAAATATGTAAAGATATTCAATGCCTCGATTATCCTCTGGGAATTTTAACTGTTGTTTTCATGTACATTAATAATTTTTCAGTGTAATTTTTCCCAAGAGAATATATGAAAAGAAAGTATGCATAGATTTACATATGTCATTGCTAATAAACCTCCCAAGAAGAAAATAGCCTTCCATCCAGGTGGAAATAGTATCATTTTAAATCAAAGCTTAACAATTATCAAAGTATTTTACAATGTTATAGAAAAATGCTAGGCTATAAATCCAAAGCAATCAGAAAATGTCCATGGCAATTTTGACAAGTGGCTACTCATTTGACAGTTAGGTGAGCACACTGCAATCTCTATTATGCCTCATCTGCCATTTTGTGTGCCCAGAATGTGTACGCCCTTCTTATTTGAAAGTAATTCCAAGAGAGTTGGTTGATGTAGTTCTGTGTCCCATCGTGAATGCCAAAGGAGTAGACATTTCCTCTCCCAGTTCCCTGGGTACTCGGGTGTAGGTATATGATGATGAAACTTGAGGAAGTAATAAAAAGGCCTGGAGACAGACAAAAATTCTTAGGATTCACTAATGTCTAGAGTCTCACAAAAATGTATAGAAAAGGCAGCATCTCAAGTTGAGGTAATAGTACCATGCATATGTTTTTTCAAGTACCTATCTGATAGAAAAAAATACAGGCTGCGTGCAGTGGCTCACAGCACTTTGGGAGGCCAAGGCAGAAGGATCATTTGAGGCTAGGAATTTGAGACCAGCGTACACTACACAGGGAGACCCTGTCTCCATTTTTAAAAATAAATGTAAAAAAAAATAGCAAATTTATATATATGTATATATATACACACACACACACACACACATATATATATATATATATATATATATGTATAATATCTACAAGCAGCCTAATGTGATGCGTGGGATTGCTTCAAAATGACTCCAACAAAAAAAAAATTAATGGGGGATAAATAGTGGGGGATAAATTAAATAAGATTGGCAGAATTCTAACGGGGAATCTGGAAATAAATACTATCTGGTTTAGATGTTTGTCCCTCCAAATCTCATGTTGAAATGTGAGCACCATTGTTGCAGGAGGGGGCTTAACAGGACGGGGTTTGGGTTATGGGGGTGGATCCCTCATGAATAGTTTGGGGCTCTCCCTATAATAGTGAGTGAGTTCTCACTCTCTTGGTTACCTCGAGACTTGATTGTTAAAAAGAGCCTGGTATTCCTCCTGACTCTTTTACTCCCTTTCTTGCCATATGATACTCCAGCTTCACTTCCCCTCCACCAAGACTAAAAGCTTCCTGAGGCCTTACCGGAAGCTGAGCAGATGTGGGTGCCATGCTTGTACAGCCTGTAGAACCATTGGTCAAATAAACTTCTTTTCTTTATAAATTACCCAGTCTTGGGTGTTCTTTTATAGCAATGCAAAATGGACTAACACAGGATACATGGAGTTTCATTTTATTCTGCTATTGTAAATGTTTAAACATTTTCATAGTAAGCTGAAACTCTTAAAAGCCCAAGAGGGCCGAGGCGCAGTGGCTCATGCCTGTAATACCAGCACTTTGTGAGGCCGAGGCGCACGGATCACCTAAAGTCAGGAGTTTGAGACCAGCCTGGGCAATATGGCAAAACCCTGTCTCTACTAAAAACACAAAAATTAGTGAGGCGTAGTGGTGCACACCTGTAGTTCCCATTACTCGGGAGACTGAGGCAGGAGGGTGGCTTGAGCCCAGGAGGCAGAGGTTGTAGTGAGCCAAGAGTGTGCCACTACACTACAGTCTGGGTGATGGGAGTGAAACCCTGTCTCCAAAAAAAAAAAAACTCAAGAGCAAAGCAGCAGGGAGCGTCCCAGGGCAATGGCATGTTGGAGGCAGTGGTGCTCCTGGGAGCGCTGGAAAAGGAAGCAACTTCCGCCTACATCTGCCCATGGCTGTACCAGCTTACCCTTAGTTGCTGCCCATTTTCTGAGCTGGATTTTCTAGTCTTTGCAGAAATTTAGTGAAGTACCCACTATCCTTACATTTTTGTTTTTTGACTAAGTTTCTATAATTTGCAACCAAGAATCTGAATGGCAAAACCTAAGCAAAATTAAATCTCTGGAAGACTTTCATGTTGTCTCGTCTGGTGAATATAACTAGTTAACATAAAACTAGGCCAAATACTACCAAAAGCAATCTACAGATTCAGAGCAATCCCTATCAAAATACCAATGACATTGTTCACAGAAAATGTTTTTTACATTCTAAAATTTGTATGGAAACAAAAAGAGCCCAAATATCCAAGGTAATCCTAGGCAAAAAGAAGAAAACCGGCGCATCGCACTATCAGATTTCAAAATATATTATAAGGATATAGTAACTAGAACAACATGGTATTGGTATAAAAATAGACATGTAGACCAATGGAACAGAATAGAGAACTCTGAAATATATCCATATATTTACAGCCAAATGATCTTCAACAAAGCTGTCAAAAGCATCTGTCAAGAGTGTGTCAGTGAGGAAATGACACACTCTTCAATAAATGGTGCTAGAGAAACTAAATAACCATAAGCAGCATAAAACTGGGCCTATATCTCTCACCATATACAAAAATTAACTCAAGACAGATTAAAGACTTCAACATTTGACCCGAAACTGCTAGAAGAAAGCATAGGGAAACTCTTTAGGTCATTGGTCTAGGTAACTATTTTATTGCTAAGACCTCAAAAGCTTGGCAACAAAGACAAAAGTCAACAAATGGAACTATATTAAACTAAAAGCTCCTGCTCAGCAAATGAAACAGAGTGAAAAGACAACTTATTGAATAGGAAAAAAATATTTGCAGACAACTCATCTGAGAGGAAACCAATAGCCAAAATATACAAGAAACTCAAACAACAGTAATTTTTTTTAAATCCCAACAAAAATGGGAGGACATAAATAGACATTTCTCACATACAAATGGCCAAGAGGTATATGAAAAAAATGCTCAACCTAACTAATCATCAGGGAACTGCAAATCAGAACCACATTGAAATATCATCTTATCCCAGTGAGAATGACTAGGATTAAAGATAACAGATGTTGACAAAGACGGAGGGAAAGGGAGGGAGAATGTAGATTAGTGGAACCTCCACAGAAAACAATAAGGAGATTAGCTGACCAGAAAATTAAGATATTTGCTATTTGCCATTCCCAGCCTAGACAAAGCAAAACAAATGGAAAAATCCACCACGACCTCTAAAAGATAATTTTTTTTTTTTGAGACAGTCTCACTCTGTCACCTAGACTGGAATGCAGTGGCGTAAACTCAGCTCACTGCAGTCTCTGCCTCCCAGGTTCAAGCGATTCTCCTGCCTCAGCCTCCTGCTACCACACCCAGCTAATTTTTGTATTTTCAGTAGAGATGAGGTTTTACCATGTTGGCCAGGCTGGTCTTGAACTCCTGACCTCAAATGATCCGCCTGCCTTAGCCTCCCAGAAGTGCTGGGATTACAGGTGTGAACCACCACGCCCAGCCTATGTAATGTATTTTTAAGCTGATTATAAATGAGTTCATAATTATCATGTCTGCTCTCTCCTCTCCATGTTCTCTTTCCCAGTTGTAAAGGTATAAATGACATATACATTGTATTTGGTATGAGTTAATATCAGGAACTCCCCAAAAGAAAACTTCACTGTAAGGGAATATCCCTGGATCTGAAGGCTTTAGAACCCCTTTTGTTCACTCTTATCTCTATCAGCTAAGTTGTTTGCCACAACCACAAATCACCACACACACACACACACACACACACACGCATTTCATGGTGGAGTTTTTTCTAAGTGCTCCCAAGAAGTGAAGGGCACATAAACTGGCATTTCCCAGCACTGGAGGAGCTGCTAAACCCTATACTTCTAAAACTTTCTCATTATAGGTGCAGAGGAGAGTTAATAGGATCAAGGCTTACTTCCCCCACCAGACCACCCACAAGATGGTAGAGTACAGGGAAGCTGCCACAGCAGAAAATTCCTCATGATTTCTTTCAAATTGATCAAAATGTTACATCCTATTTTATAAAACTCATATTTGTAGAAATGCAAAAACAATTACTTTTCCTCAAAAATTGATATTTCAAAAAGGAACATTAGCTTCACCTCTGCCCCACTTGGCCCTGGGATCTCCATACCCCAGTTGGAGAACAAAGGGGAGAGAAACCAGGCTCAGGGGTCAGGTGTGCTAGTAGAGCTGTTGACCTTGACAGTAAGCTTGGATCTGTCAGTCCTGCTTGCTCCGCCTCACCGGGATATCACAGGATGGAATGAGGGGCTTTGTGGGACGTTGTTTTCCTGGGACTGGCAACCAAAGCCCATGGGTAAGATCCAAAGAGAACAAGAGCCCTTGTTCAAAACTCTCCTGCAGTAACTAATTCAGGGTTTGCTGAGAGGGTTCATTTCAGTTAGAACTGTGCTTCCACAGTCACAAACACCCCTCTCACATGCCTAGGGGAGGGAGGGAGAACAAGGCCTCAGAGTGGGGAAAGGAGCAAAAGAATGCTTAGGTGAGAGGCATGCTTTTCCTTAGCCAACCTGGAAGACAGGCAGGCCCCAGGAGAGTCCCCCATAAAGCCCGCAAGGTGAAGGATACTGCAAGGAGGAGATTTGCATGACTGACCTTGGTATCTTCCTGAACACTGGGACTGCTGGTAGGATAATAAGGCAGAAGGTGGTGCTGGGAATGGCCTCTACAGTTTCTGAGCCCCAAGAGATACAGAGAATAGGCTTGGCTGTGTCCACAGACCCCAGGTTTAGGCCATGGAGACTGGTTGAGCTTAGAGCTCTCAGGGATGTTGGATAACACTGGAAGCCACAGACTTGAGGTTAGCTCAAGGGGCAGGAAAGTCAGACAAGCGCCCTCCCAGAGGCACTGAGAGACATCAGTGGCCCTGCTGGACACTGCTCATCCCATCTGAGTCAGAGAACAACAGGCAAAACCAATGGTGGTGACCAGTGTCAAGGAGAGAAACAAGCTCCAGTTATCAGGGAAACAAGCAGAGGAACCGGGTGGGAGAAAGACAAGTGAAAGCCGTCTCTTCCCCACTTGATCCTCCAGACCCCTTGAACAGGGTTCTCAATCTTGGATCACATTAGAGTCACCTGGAGGCTTAAACCCCAGAATCTCTGGTAGGCAAGCCCAAGTGTCAGGACTTGTAAAGCTCTGCAGATGTTACCAATATGCAGCCAAGACGAAGAGGAGGAAACTAGAACCGATCATGAGCCTGGAGTTTTAAAATGCATGAGAGTGAGTCACAAAATTGGAATGAGATTGTTTCATCACTAAAAGTGGCTGGAAACATAACATTGGGAAGAAATCTGAAGACACTCCTATCCACAGAGAAGATGTAGCAGTGTTTGGAAAAATAAAACTGTTTTATGTTTATACTCCCAAAGAGCCAGAAATCTTCCATCACATTAGTTATACATGAAATGGGGGTAAAAATATCTAACTCCTATGGTTATTTTGAGATATAAGAAGTATGTAGAAGGTTCATTAGGGCAGGGATTCTGTTTTGTTCAGTCCTAAAGTTCTTGCCTAGCACATGGAGCTCTCAAAGGTACTGCTTGAATAATAAATAGCCATGGGCAAGTACTAATGAAAGATAAGTTTATGTTAGAGATGCCTGTATAGACCTGCAAATTAATCAGCTCTTCTTCATTTAAGTTCCCCAATAGTGGAACCTGAGTCAAGGACATGATGCTATGACAGACCCCTGTTAACTCCACTAGGGGCAGCATCAGGTTCAAAAGGCTGAGGAGATGATCCGAAGCCAGCAAAAGAGACACAGAATTTACGGAGGGGAACTTACATACAGGGCAGCCCAGCGGCTGCAGGCTGGACAGGAGAATGGCTGCTGCCTGTGGAAAGTGAGCAGTTTATATAAAATTTTCACTTAACACTCTTCTTCTGACAACCTCCACCTGGCAACATTCATTTAACCCAAAACAGAGGGCCTCAATCTCCTGTACGGCCCCCCTTCCTCAGGATGGGATGGGCTAGCAGCTCAGATGTTCCTCATAGATAAGGAATGAATGGCCGGGTTGGCCGCACTTGGAACTCCCAACACACATTCTGTGTGTCTGCCATTCTCAGGGTATACTTCAGTTATCCCTCTCAGGTGCATCTACCATACACATGTCTACCATACACATGGGTCCAGTGGTTTATTTGCGATGTGATCCCAGGAAGCCAGAGAGAAAAAAAAGAGAGGAGCAAGATAGGGAAGGAGAGAGAACCAATGAAGGGTGCTTGATTGAGCCGGTGACGGTTGCGAGAGATTAGGCTCAGTCCTGCTGGGGGAGCCAGGCAGAAATGCAGCTTAGAATCATTGGTCCAGGAGCCGGATGTGATGTCTGACTTCTATATTCCCAGCACTTTTGGAGGCTAAGGCGGACAGATTGCTTGAGGCCAGGAATTGAAGACCAGCCTGGGCAACATGAACATGACGAAATCCTGTCTCTACAAAAATTAGCCAGACATGGTGGCACACACCTGTAGTCTCAGCTACTCAGGAGGGTGAGGTGGGAGGATCAGTTGAGTCTACGAGGCGGAGATTGCAGTAAGCCGAAGTTACACCACAGCACTCCAGCCCAGGTGACACTACAAGACCCTATCTCAAAAAAAAAAAAAAATCATTGGTCCAAGGCTGAGAGGGTGACGGGTTGGGTAGGGACTTTATTATCCGTGGACACTTGTCCCATTGGTTGTTGGTTATGATGGAAGCCTCAGCTCCTTGACACTTCCAGGCTGGAGTATGTGGGCTGAGTGAGCTCCTTGCACATTGGAAAAATACATAAGGCAGAAAGAGCTGAGATCCATGAGTGCTTGTGGTGGGAGGTGGTCTGCCTGAAAGCTCCCACACACTACAGCCAAAAGCAGAGGAGGACTGAGAGTGTGTGGCAGGGGACACCAACAGCATCTGCTCTCTGAATACTCAAGCATTAACAGTTGTTAACTATTTATGAAGTTCCATGCATGCCTCAGGAGACAGACATGATATCTAATCACAGAACAATTTTATAATTTAAAAAGAGATTTGATTCTCTTCTCTGTCTAGACAGAAAATAAGCTGGGAAAATGACTCAGACCCTGGATGTTTAAACAGAACATTTTGTGTGCACCTTAAGTTAAGATATGTAGTCTCTAGTGTGGAAAGTCAGATTAATACACATTACTTTGCTTGGAAACTAATTAAATTTTTCTATCTGCCTCCTTGGCCTCTATCAATTAACTGTAATTTAAACTTTACCTGGGTCTTTCCATAGAGGAAATAAAGCACACAAAGTTCTGGAAAGCAAACATAGCATTCTTAGGGGGAAACTTGTAAAGCATGAGATAAAAGCTGAGAATCTGGTAGTTTGGACTTCAACTGATTTCAAACTGTATTATTCAAGGAGGATAAGGCCTGGAAGGTACAAAAAACAACAAATATGCTGTCCCACATTATCTATTTCAAGGGGATGTTAAGGCCATTCATTTCCCAAAATAAAGAACGTGGAGCAGAGAAACAAATCATGGGGCAAAGGAAACTCTCCTACGTAACATTGCTCCCTAGGCTTTTTCTTATGTAGGTTCTAAATGCTTCTGCATATTAAACAAAGAGCTAGTAGAAGGAATGATATGAATGAGAGAGGCACAAACCTATCTTTGAAAGTGAATAGGGCTTGGTCCAGCCCATCATAGTCTATGGGAGCTCATGTGGTGAGATTAGCAGAAATCACTCATTTTTCATTAGTTCATGCCCCTACAGGGCCCTTTAAGTGTTTTTTGGAGTCCCCAGGTATATCTCAGGTGTATTTATGAACATGTCAGTTTCATCTGAGTGCTGCTATTGTTTTTCTGTTCCCTGCCAGACGTGTCCAGGATGTGGCCCTCTCCTATTACAACCAAAACCTGGAACCCCCAAGATATCAACACTGCACAGCCGTCTCCCTCACTTCATCTTATGTTCTGTTGCAGAAGTGTCAAAACCGTATGATTGATGCCCTCATGTCTTAGAGAAACAGCCTTGCCAGGTTTCATCTACTGCATACCTCTTCTCCAAAGGACACTCAATTATTGTATGAAATCCAGGAAGTAAAGAATTGGACACAGTGACGGCTCATACCTGTGTCCCAACACTTTGGGAGGCCAAGGAAGAAGGATTGCTTGAAGCCAAGAGTTCAAGATTAGCCTAGGCAACATAGTGAGACCCTGTTTCTACAGAAAAATTAGCCAAGTGTGGTGGCACACACCCATAGTCCCAGCTACTCAGGAGGCTGAGGCAGGAGGCTCACTTGAACCCAGGAATTTGAGGCTGCAGTAAGCTATGATCACACCACTGCACTCCAGCCTAAGTGACAGAGTGAGACTCTGCTCTAAAATAATAATAATAATAAAATTTTTAGAAATAAAATACTTTTTTAAAAGACTCAGACACAATGGAGTGACAAACACTTCAAAGCCTCCCAATCCCTCTTGGCTCTGGCTGGTTGAAGATTTCTTCGTTGTCATCTTTTAGAAGGAAATTTCCTTTGGCTTTCTTTTTCAGGAGGCATCTTACACCCTCCAGCTATGCCCCAGTGGTCTTAAACCCCAGTCCAGAACCCTGTTTATGACAATAAAAGTTGTTTTATTTTCTTTACTCAATTTTCAATGCTTGTTCTTTTTAATGAGTATTTTCACTACCTAAGTGCTTAATTAGATTACAACAAACTTACTCAGAGGGTCATGTTAAAATGAAGATTCTGCTTAAGTAGATCTAGGATGGGCCCACAATTCTGCCTTCTTTCCAAGCCCTCAGGAGATACGGATGATTCTCATCTTGAACCGACCCTTGGGAAGCAAAGTTTAAGGGATTTTTCAGATAAATATGACATGATTCCAGTTTGACTAGGAAAATAAATGCATCCCTGCATAGTGAGCAGTAGCAGGGAGCATATGTTTGAGAATGAATACCTATTCTGAAAATGCCCAGAATGTGGTCCATGACCACACTCACATAAGGACACTCTGCAGCAGAGGTCCTCATACCTGAGTGTGCATCAGAATCACCCAGAAGGCTTATTAAACACAGATTGTGGGCCCCACCCCCAGAGCTTCCACTTTAGTAGGACTGGGTTGGAGCCCAAGAATCTGTATTTCTAACAAGTTCCCAGGTGATGCAAATGCTGCTGGCCCTTGGACCATCTTGAGAGCCACTACTCTAGCAACACTGAAACCAGTAAAACCCTCACTATAAGAAACGACAGTGTCCAGTCATCCGTGAGAGAACAAATTACCCTCTGGATTCCTGCCCTGCTACACAAAAATGTGAAATCATCTAAGCTGGACTTACCTGCCTTCTGACATATGTCCCCACACCTCTTGCAAAGGTTCACAAAGACCTTTCAATATTAATCTCCATATCTTTACTTTGACTTGTAACCTGGGTCTTTGTGTTTAAAGTAGATTAACTGTAGACAACATACACTTGGGTCTTATTTTTTCAATTCACTCTCTACTCTGAAAATTGGTCTTCCTATTAGTGTATTGAAACTACCTATATAGGCCAGGCGTGATGGCTCATGCCTGTAATCCCAGCACTTTGGGAGGCAGAGGCGGGTGGATCACTTGAGGTCAGGAGTTCGAAACCAGCCTGTTCAACATGGCAAAACCCCATCCCTACTAAAAATACAAAATTTTACAGGCCTGGTGGTGCATGCCTGTAATCCGAGCTAGTCGGGAGGCTGAGGCAGGAGAATCGCTTGAACCTGGGAGGCAGAGAATGTAGTGAGCCAAGATCGTGCCATTGCACTCCAGCCTGGGCAACAAGAGCAAAACTCCATCTCAAAAAAAAAAAGAAAAAAGAAACTACCTATATTTAAAGTGATTATTGATATAATTAGTTAGATTAATATCTACCTTGTTTGTCACTGTTATCTATTGGTTGCATTTGTTCTTTCTTTAAAAAAAAAAAAAGTGATGGTGTCTCACTGTGATACCCCGGATAGTCTCAAACTCTTGGGCTCCAGTGATCCTCCCACCTCAGTCACCCAGGTAGCTGGGACTACAAGGTCTTGCCACCACACCCAGCTGTTCTTTCTTTTTTTGCCCTCTTTCTTTTCCTTCCTTCCTTCTCTGGTTTTAATTGAGTATTTGATATGATTAAATTTTATCTTCCTAGTGTATCGATTATACTTCTTTAAAATTTTTCTAGTGGTTGCACTAAAGTATATCGTATATACATTCTTAACTAATCTACATCTATTCTCAAATGACATCATAACTCTTCACAAGTAGAGGAAGCACCTGATAACAAGCTCCTGGTCCCAATTTCCTTTTTTTTTTAATATATATATATAATTGCACTTTAGGTTCAGGGTTTCATGTGCAGAACATGCAGGATTGTTGCATTGGTTCCTACATGGCAATGTGGTTTGCTGCCTCCATCCCCCTGTCACCTATATCTGGCATTTCTCCCCATGTTATCCCTTCCAACCTCCCTACCCCCTGCTGTCCCTCCCTTAGTCTCCCTCAACAGACCCCAGTGTGTGATACTCCCCTCCCTGTGTCCGTGTGTTTTCATTGTTCAACACCCACCTATGAGTGAAAGCATGCAGTGTTTGATTTTCTGTTCTTGTGTCAGTTTGCTGAGAATGATGGTTTCCAGACTCATCAATGTCCCTACAAAGAACACAAACTCATTGTTTTTATGGCTGCATAGTATTAAATGGTGTATATGTGCCATATTTTCTTTGTCCAATCTATCACTGATAAGCATTTGAGTTGGTTCCAGGTCTTTGCTATTGTAAACAGTGCAGCAATGAACATACGTGTGTATGTGTCTTTATAATAGAATGATTTATAATCCTTTGGATGTATACCCAGTAATGGGATTGCTGGGTCAAATGGAATTTCTATTACTAGGTCCTTGAGGAATCACCACATTGTCTTCCACAATGGTTGAACTAATTTACACTCCCACCAACAGTGTACAAGTGTTCCTATTTCTCCACATCCTCTCCAGCATCTGTTGTCTCCAGATTTTTTAATCATCGCCATTCTAACTGGTGTGAGATGATATCTCAATGTGGTTTTGATTTGCATTTCTCTAATGACCAGCGATGATGAGCATTTTTTCATGTTTCTTGACCTCATAAATGTCTTCTTTTGAAAAGTGTCTGTTCATACCCTTCACCCACTTTTGAATGGGTTTGTTTGTTATTTTCTCATAAATCTGTTTTAGTTCTTTGTAGATTCTGGATATTAGCCCTTGTCAGATGCATAGGTTGTAAAAACTTTTTCCTATTCTGTTAGTTGCCAGTTCACTCTAATGATTGTTTCTTTTGCTGTACAGGATCTCTGGAGTTTAATTAGATCTCATTTGTCTATTTTGGCTTTTGTTGCCAATACTTTTGGTGTTTTAGTCATGAAGTCCTTGCCTATGCCTATGTCCTGGAAGGTTTTTCCTAGGTTTTCTTCTAGGGTTTTTATGGTGTTAGGTCTTATGTTTAAGTCTTTAATCCATCTGGAGTTAATTTTAGTGTAAGGTGTCAGGAAGGGGTCCAGTTTCTGCTTTCTGCACATGGCTAGCCAGTTTTCCCAACATAATTTATTAAACAGGGAATCCTTTCCCCATTGCTTATTTTTGCGAGGTTTGTCAAAGATCAGATGGTTGTAGATGTGTTGCATTGCCTCCAAGGCCTCTGTTCTGTTTCATTGGTCCACATCTCTGTTTTGGTACCAGTACCATGCTGTTTTGATTACTGTAGCCTTATAGTATAGTTTGAAGTCAGGTAGCATGATGCCTCCAGCTTTGTTCTTTTTGCTTAGAATTGTCTTGGCTCTGCGGGCTCTCTTTTGATTCCATATGAAGTTTAAGGTGGTTTTTTTTCCAGTTCTGTGAAGAGGGTCATAGGTAGTTTAATGGGGATAGTGTTGAATCTACAAATTATTCTGGGAAGTATGGCCATTTTCATGAGATTAATTCTTCTTAACCATGAGCATGGAATGTTTTTCCATTTGTTTGTGTCCTCTGTTATTTCCTTGAGCAGGGGTTTGTAGTTCTCCTTGAAGAGATCCTTTACATCCTTTGTTAATTGTATTCCTAGGTATTTTATTCTCTTTGTGCTCATTTTTCTAACCCTAAAATTCTGTGTGATTATGAATTATAGGAACTTGGATATATTTTAAGGGTAGGTCAGTTCCTTCATAATGTAAGAAATCAACTATTTTAATACATCCTTCTAAAAAATTTTTGTTTCTCTCTCTTTAAATGCACAGGATTTTAAGCCTTCTGTTTTAAAAGCTTTCTTCTATGTATAATTCTTTTCACAGGTACCTTGAATTCTAGAAATATTTAGCAGACTATGTTCTACCTGTTAGAAACAAAAACACTCATTCCTCAGTGCTGCAAAGAAATGGCACTTGAACATAAATTTAGTTTTCTCAGCAAGGCAATTTTTACTTCTACAGAAGGGTGTGTCTCACAGATGGAGCAATGGCAAGAGAACACCTGGATAAGGGAGGGGACAAGGTTCTTATTTCTGATGTAGGGAGACCCTACTGCTGTGTTATTCCCCTATTGGCTAGGGTTGGACCACACAGTCTAAGCTAATTCCAACTGGCTATTTTAAAGAGAGCAGGGGTACGAGCCAGAGCAGCAGGATTTGTAGTTTGGCAGGAAGACCAGGTCAAAGCAAGTGATCAGGAGAACAGATGTGAACTACTGATTAGAGCTGGCAGGAAAGTTGTTTACTGAAACTAGAGACAAGGGAGTGAAGAGAACCAGGAAGTTAAACTTTAAAATGGAGAATCAAAGAATAAGAGAGCTGAACAGACTGACATACAGATTCTTTGAAGAAAAGATTGGAGCTCACTATATCTAACATACCTAATTTCTCCAGTTTAGTTAGGGATACATTTTTTTTAAACCTGTGCAAAAAATCTAAACAAATTTCTCTGATGTTGAAATATACTGAGTGCTTAATGTTGTTTTACCTTGCCATGAAAAGTGATTGCATTTCATTTTTTAAACAGACCTTAATGTTTAGAAGAGTTTTAGATTTACAGAAAAATTGAGAAGTTAGTACAGAGAATTCCATGTATCTTGTGCTCAGTTTCCTTGACTATTTATAACTTACATACTATTTGCATCACTAATATTTTTTGTATCAGCATGACACATTTACTATAATTAATGAGCCAATATAGATATAGTGTTATTAACAAAAGTCCACAGTTTTTATCCAATGTCATTTTTCTCTTCTGGGACATATTATTTTCAAATCAATTGGACCAAAGTCTAGGACTATGACTACTGGATCATATGATAAGACTATGTTAGCTTTGTAAGAAACTTCCAAAATATTTTTCAAAATAGCTGTAGCATTTTGCATTCCCACCAATAATAAATAAAAGTTTCTGTTGCTCCACATCCTTGCTAATATTTGGCATTTTTGATTTTTTTTCTTTTTAGTTAGCCATTCTAACTGATGTATAGTGGTATCTCATATATATTTTTTAATTTGCAATTACCTAATGACAAATGGTGCTGAGAATTGTTTTATATCCTTATTTTTCATCTGCCAATTTTCTCTGGTGATATATTTGTTCTTATCTACACATTGTTGTATTGAATTTGCTAATATTTTGCTGAGGATTTTTGTGTTTATGTTCATAAGAGATACTAGTCTATAGAGTTCCTTTCTTATAATGTCTTTATTTGGATTTGCTATTAGGGTAAAACTATGGCCCACTGAATGAATTTTTCATTTTCAGGCTTTATTCTGCCTGTAGAAATTAGTTTCTTCTTAGTTCAAATTCTTCAGTGATTAATTTTGTTTGGTGATCAGTTTTGTTTATGAAATAGTCTGTTTTGGCTAGGCTAGGTCATCTGGCCTTATATATACATTTTTGAATTACCTGGTTTGTATTTCTAACTAATTTTCTTGATATTTTGGTAGAAAGTGTAGTATGCTTGTATTTTAATATGAGAAAAATTGACACTTTTAGTATGTTGAATACTCCAAAATATAAACACATTATGTCTCTTCATTTAGTTAGATCATCTTTGATTGCCTTCACCAACATTTTAAAGTTTTTAGAATGTAGATTCTCTACATTTTTTGTTCGATATATACTTAAGTGTTCCTTATTTGTAGTAATTGTAAAAGGTATTGTGCTTTAAAATTTGATTGCCAATTGTTCATTGCTAGCATACAGATATTTTCAAGTTTTTGAATGTCTCTTATATCCTACGACCTTGTCACTTATTAGTTCTAGAAATGTTTTTTCTTTTTGTTTGTTTGTTTGTTTTGTTTTGGTAGATACCTTATAATTGTCATACTGTCTACAATTACAAACAATTTTTATTTATTTATTTCTAATCATTATGTCTTTTATTTCTTTGTCTTGCCTTATTATACCAGTTAAGACTTTCAATACTGTTAAATGTGAGTGGTAACAATGAACATCTTTGCTTTATTTCTAATCTTTGGGGAAAAACATTTAGTATATCAATATTAAGTATGATGTTAACTGTAAGCTTTTTGTGGATGCTTTTTGTCAGGTTGAGGAAATTTCTTTCTATTTCTAATTTTCTGAGAGTTTTATTATTAATGTTTTTTTAATATCTCTTCTGTATCAATTGATATCTTGTAATTTTTTTCTTTAAAAATTAATATAAATAATTTTTTATATATTAAACCAAACTTGCAGCCATGGGGAGAAAAAATTCTCTTGGCTGTGGCATACATTCTTTTTATATATTCTGGATTGGATTCGCTAATGTTTTGTTGGGAATATTTGCATCTTTATTCACAAAGGACATTCATCTTTAAAAGACATCTTTAATTTTCGTATCAAGTATTGGCTTTATAAAGTGAATCAAGGCAGGGATCCATGATCTCATCTCACTGCTGCCTGTGACATAGGCATGCCTTCTGTTCATAAGTCCCTATTGCATCTTTCTTTCTAATAAACCATATTTGTCTGCCTTTTTCTTTGGCCTCTCAGCCTCCTCAGACTTTGGGATAGTGTATTAGTCTGTTTTCACATTGCTGTAAAGAACTTTGCAAGACTGGGTAATTTATAAATAAAAAAGATTTAATTGATTCACAGTTCCACATGGTTGGGGAGACCTCAGGAAACTTACAATCATGGCGAAGGGGAAGCATGCCTGTTTTACATGACAGCTGGCAAGGGAAAGGGTGTGGAGCAAGCATTGTCAAATGGTTATAAAACAGTCAAATCTTGTGAGAACTCACTCACTATCATAAAAAAAGGCATAGGGGAAACCACTCCCATGATCCAATCACCTCCCACTAGGTTGCTCCCTTGACAAGTGGGGATTCTGGGGATTACACTTTGAGATGAGATTTGGGTGGGGACACAGAGCCAAACCATATCAGATAGGTCTGCATAGAACTGCCCACTGTGAAACTTATGGCAAGCCAGGCCAGGAGCCGAGAGACCAAGAAGTGGGCAAAGGGAATGAATCATCCGTGGAAGAAGTTCATGGGAGACATCCCAGGTGGCAGCCATTTCTATTTGGAGTGGTGTGGCTCTACCTTTTAGATCCTTCTGCATGAGTATAAGGATGCCTTGTAAGCACCAGCACATTTAGATAAATTGTTAGCTAAGAGTCATCTATCACCCTGTGGCAAGGAATGGTGGTGAGTAGCCACTGCAGCAGATGGCCACTTCTGTGGGCTGCCTATTTGGTGACAGAAGCCCAGCTAGCAGAAGCAAAGTAAAATGGCTTTAGTAAGAATTACAATTGGAAAAAGGTTTCTCTTTGAAGAGCTTGATAGTAAAAAGTTGACTTAGTTAAAACTAATATCTGGGCTATGTATGTATACTTATGGTTTTTTTTTTGAAACAGAGTCTCACTCTGTAGCCCAGGTTGGAGTGCAGTGGTGAGATCTCGGCTTACTCTAGCCTCTACCTCTCCGGTTGAAGTGATTCTTCCACCTTAGCCTCCCAAGTAGCTGGGACTACAGGTGTGCTCCACCATGCCCGACTAATTTTTGTATTTTTATAGAGATGGGGTTTCACCATATTGGCCAGGCTGGTCTTGAACTCCAGTGTTGGAGGTGGCTAAGGACAGTTATTTGCAGGAGATGGTCATTGCTACAGGGGGCTGCTTGGTTTTTTGAATATCTGGATAAGAAAAGCATGGCTTAGACCCTAAAAACTGCACACTTTCTTAGCCCTGTTCCTGAAAGAACTCTACCCTAAAATTAGTAATCTAACTAAGAAACAAGCTAAGTTGAAAAGACCACCTATCAAACTAAATCAGTCTTTGAAACTCTTTGTAAAAGTAATTTACATATTTAAAAGAAATCTCAATTTTTAAAGGCTTACCTGTCTCTGCACTTAAACTGCTAGAAACTTTATGGGAAAGAGAAAGTCTTAAAGTAACGAATCCTGCCTTTGTTTTGGTCTAAATTTGTGTCTTTGAGATGTAAATTTTCTAGCTAGTTTCCCCCTAAGTCCTGTCTTTGGAGATGCAAATTTAGAGTTGCTCCCCTAACAATTGTTTAGGGCAAGAAACAGCTATTTAAGAGATTGACAGTCTAAAGTTGGGGTAAAACTGAAAACTGGGAAATGAAAAACCTTATGAACATAGGTTCTGCTTCTTTCTGCGTGTCTGTTATGTTTATATGTGTCCTGTGTAAGTGATATTTCACTACAAAATATTCAAACAAGCTCTAATTAATTGACTTACAGAGAAATTAAGTATATAAATCAAATATTTTATTAGAAAAATAAAAGCTGAAATACCTGTTAGTTCATATGGTTTAATAATCTTTGGTAAATAAAACTAATTTCAAAATTTTCTTCAGTGATTTAAAATCTGAAAGTCATGCTATGGTAAATTAAGTAATTCTAGAGTTTTTATTAGAAATGTGGGTTACTAAGCATTAGACTACTCATTAATATATGTAATTAAAACTGTTCTATATAGAAGAAACTATTCTACATTCAGAGTGTTTATATAAAGAAAAATACGTAATTTTGGGAAAGAAGTTTATGAAAAACTCTAAGATGTGGTTTTGCTTAAAGGAAAAGTAATTTTTTCTAGTTGAGAGGCTATTTAAAGGTTGTTTCAAATGAAGAAAAAAAAATACAGATAAAACTAAATGGATATAAAGAGAAAGGATAAAAGGGCGGAAATGAGAAAGCTTTGATTCCTGGGTGGCTACATTCCAGTTAATCGAGGTACATTTTAGCTTGATTATTCAAAACCATTCAAATTTTTTTGATTTAGGCATTTATTACCATAAATTTTTCTTTAGCACTACTTTCGTTGTATTCCATAGGTTTTGGTATGCTGTTTTGTAATATCATCTTTGGTATGGAGCTGCAGCTGTGCTGCATCATCTTCACCAAAGGTGAAAGTTACCAGTGGAATTTAGAGATGACTCAAATGCCTGGGGATTTGTTTCAATGATTGCATAAAGAGATGCAAAGTGAGACACAAAAAGCAAAATATTCAACCTCTTGGTTATTGTTATCTATAATTGCTAAAATGAAGGAAAGAAAGTGCTGGGTTGAGCTTTGAGGCTGGACTAAGCTGAGGTGTAGGTCTGTCTGAGTTCAGATCACTAGCCTCAAAGCTATCCACGAAGGGAAAAAATTATGCTAGGGCAAAAGAAAATGGCTCTGAGTCCTCTGGTTACCAAAAAGGTAGTCAATGGTGAAGTGATTGGGGCAGGGGCTGGGGGAGGCAAAACTAAGTAACTATTAAAACTAAAAAGTAAAATTTAAAAAAAAGTTTTATTTTGTGAATTGATATCATCAGCTTCCTGAGAAACCTTTACTAAACTGGTTCATGGGAGTAACTACTTTGGCATCAGTGTGTTTGATTTTGAATGCTGCAGAGAAGAGTAGCATGTTTAGGCTGATGCAGGACCCACAGCTCACTATTGAACAGTTGCAGATGATTAGTGATGTTGAACATTTTTTCATATATGTGTTGACAATTTGAATGTCTTTTTTTGAGAATGTATATTCAGATACTTAGCCGACTTTTAAATGAAATTATTATTATTATATTTCTTTTGAGTTTTTTGTGTTCCTTGAATATTCTGGATATTAGTTCCTCGTCCAATGAATAGTTTGCAAATATATTTTCTCATTCAGCTTCTCTTCACTGTGTTGATTGTTTCCTTTGGCAAAAGCTTTTTAGCTTAATATAGTGCTATTTGTTTATTTTTGTTTTTCTTTTTTGCTTGTGCTTTTAGGTTTTTAATCATAAAATCTTTGCCTAGACTAATATCCTGGAATGTTTCCCCTATGGTTTCTCGTAGAAGATTTATAGTTTTGTATCTTATATTTAAGTCTTTGATTCATTTTGAGTTGATTTTTGTATATGGTAAAATATAGAGTTCTAGTTTCATTCTTCTGCATATGGATATCCAGTTTCCCAACACCATTTATTAAAAAGGATATCTTTTCCTCAGTATATGTTCTTGGAGCCTTTATCAAAAATCAGGGGGCTAAAATATGTAAATCTATTTCTGGGTTCTTAATTCTGTTCTGCTGGTTTATGTGCCTATTTTATATCAATATCATGCTGTTTTGATTACTACAGCCTTGTCATATATTTTGAAGTCAGATAGCGTGATACCTCAAGATTTGTTTGTTTTGCTCAAGATTTATTTGGCTATTTGGGCACTTTTTTGCTTCCATATGAATTTTAGAATTTTTTCTATTTCTGTGATAAATGCCTTGGTATTTGATAAGGAATGCATTGAATCTGTAGATTGCTTTGGGTAATATGGTTATTTTAACAAGATTAAGTCTTCTAATTTGAGAGTATGGAATGTCTTTCCATTTGTTTGTATTCTTTTCAATTAATTTAATCAGTGTTGTCATTTTCCTTACAGAAGTCTTTCACTTCCTTGGATAAATACATTCCCAAGTATTTTATTTTATTTCTTTGGTACCTATTGAAAATGAGATCACCTTCTTAATTTCTTTTTCAGTCAGTTTATTCTCAGCATATAGAAATAGTAAGTTTTATATGCTGATTTTGTATCCTACAAATTTACTAAATTGATCAGATCTAAGAGATTGTGGAAGAGACTATAGTTTTATGTATGTGTGTGTGTGTGTGTTTTTAATAGATATAAAAACATGTGTTCTGAAAAAATAAATAATTTGACTTTCTTTTTTTCCAGTTTGATTACTTTTATTTTTTTCCATTGCCAAATAGCTCTGGATAGAACTTTCAGTACTATGTTTAACAACAGTGGTGAAAGTGGACATCTTTGGTTAATTTCAGTTCTTAAAGAACAGATTTTCAGCTTTTCTCCACTCAGAATGATATAGCTATGTGTTTGTCATAAATGCACTTTATTATTTTGAGGCATTTTCTTTCTATGCCTACTTTTTTGAAAACTTTTTTCATAAAATGTTTAATTTTATAGAATTCTTTTTCTGAATCTATTGAGAGGATCAGATGGTTTTGTTCTTCATATTTTTTATGTGAATGGCTCACATTTATTGATTTGTATATGCTGAACTATCCTTACATTACTGGTATAAATCCCATCTAATCATGGTGTATTCTTTTTGATATGTTTTTGAATTTGCTTTGGTTGTCTTTTGTTAAAAATTCTTCTGTTTATGTTTATTAGAAATATTAGCCTTTAGTTTTCTTTTTTATTGTGTCCTTGTATGGTTTTCATATCAATGCAACACTGCCTTCATAGAGTAAGTTAGAATTTCCTCCTCTTTAATTTTTTGGAATAGTTTAAGGAGAATTGTTGTTCTTCTTTGTCAGTCTAGTAGAATTTGGCAGTGAAGTCATAATGTTCTGTGCTTTTCCAACTTGGGAGACTTTTGAATACAAATTCAATCTTGCTGCCTGTTATTGGTCTGTTCATGTTTTCTCTTTTCCTGATTCAAGATTGGTAGGTTTATATGTCCATGAATTTATCTGCTTTCTCAATATTTTCCAGGCTTTTTAAAATATACTTGTTTGTAGTACTCTCTGATGATCTTTTGCATTTCTGTGCTATCAGTTGTCATGTTACCTCTTTGTTTCTGATTTTTTTTATTTGGCTATAATCTCATTTTACTTGGTTAATGTAGCTATCAGTTTATAAAGTTTATCTTTCAAAAAAAAAAACCCAAATTTATATTTCATTCATTCTTTGTATAGTTCTTCCTTGTTCTTTATTTTTTCATTTTACTAATTTTAAGTTTTGTTCTTGCTTTTCCAGTTAATTGAGGTACATTTTAGCTTGATCATTCAAAACCATTCAAATTTTTTGATTTAGGCATTTATTACTATAAACTTTTCTTTTAGCACTACTTTTTTTGTATTCCATAGGTTTTGGTATGTTGTTTTGTAAATTTTTATTTGTTTCAATAAATTTTTTTAAATTTTCTTTTAGTCTATTTGTATCTGTACAGGTGAAGTTAGTCTCTTGTAGGCAGCATATAGGTGGGACATGTTTTTTCAATATATTCAGCTATTTTATACCTTTAAATCTAAAATTTAATCCATTTTCATTCAAGATTAGAATTGATATGTAAGAACTTATTCCTGTCATTTTGTTAATTTTTTTTCTGGTTGTTTCCTTTCTTTCTCTCCTGTTATTTATCATTGTGATTTAGCAGTAGTGCTAACTTTGAGTCCTTTCTTTTATTCCTTTTTGTCTTTGCTCTATCAATATGTTTTATTCCTGTGTGTTTTCATAATGTTAGATACTGTCCTTCTTTTCAATGTGGAGAATTCTTTTAAATTTTTTTTGTAGGGCTAGTCTAATGGTGATGCATTTCTTTAGTTTTTACTTGCTCTAAAAGGTTTTATTTCTTCTTCATTTATAAAGTAAAATTTTCTGGCTAGAGTATTCTTGGCTTAGTTTGATTTTCTTTTAGCACTTTGAATATATCATCCCATTCTCTTCTGGCCTGTAGGATTTCTACTGAAAACCAGTTGGTAGTCTGATGAAACTTCCTTATATGTGACTAGACAGTTTTTTCTTGCTGCTTTTAGAATTCTCTCTTTGTCTTTGTGTATTAGGCCATGCTTGCATTGCTATAAAGAAATATCTGAGACTAGGTAATTTATTAGAAAAGAGGTTTAATTGGTTCACAGTTCTGCAGGAATCATAGCACTGGCATCTGCTTCTGAGAGGGCCTCAGGAAGCTTTAACTCATGGCAGAATATGAAGTGGGAGCAGATATATTACATGGAAAAGGCAGAAGGAAGTAGTAGGGAGGAAGATGTCACATAATTTTTTTTTGAGACAGAGTCTCACTCTATTGCCCAGGCTGGAATGCAGTGAGGTGATGTAGCCTCAGTGCAACCTGCACCTCCTGGGTTCAAGTGATTCTTGTGCCTCAACCTCTTGAGTAGCTGGGATTACAGGCATGTGACACCCCACCAGGCTAATTTTTTATTTTCCGTAGAGAGGGGTTTTGTCATGTTGGCCAGGCTTGTCTCGAATTCCTGACTTCAGATAGTCCATCTGTCTTGGCATCTCAAAGTGCTGGGATTGCAGGCATGAGTCACCATGTCAGGCCAGATGTCACATACTTTTCAGTGATTAGAACTCATGTTAATTCAGAGCAAGAGCTCACTTATCATCAATGGGATTGGGATGACCAAAACCATTTATAAGGGATCTGCTCCCATGATGTAAACAGCTTCAAACAGGCCATTCTTACAACACTGGGGATTACATTTCAACATGAGATATGGACAGGGACAAATATTTAAACTTTATAATTGTGCTTCTAGCACCTCCTAAATCTCATCTACTTTTCACATTTCAAAATACAGTTATCTTTTCTCAGTAGTTCCCTCTAAAGTCTTGCCTCATTCCAGCATTAACTCAAAAGTCCAAAGTCTTATCCAAGACAAGAAAAATTCCTTCTGCCTATGAACCTGTAAATTCAAAGGCAAGTTATTTACTTCCAAGATTCAATAGTGGTATAGGCACTGGGCAAATATTTCCATCCCAAAAAGGAGATATTGGCTAAAAGAAAGAGGAAAAGGGCCCCATGTAAGTCCAAAACTCAGCAGGGAAGTCATTAAACCTCAAAGTTCCAAAATAATCTTTTTTTACTCCATGCCCCACATCCAGGGAATACTGGTTCAAGGGGTGAGCTCCCAAGGCCTCAAGAATCTCCACCTGTGTGGCTTTGCAGGGTTCAGCCCCCAAGGCTGCTCTCACAAGTTGTTGAGTGCCTGTGGCTCTTCCAGGTGCAGGGTTCAAGCTGCCAGTGAATCTACCATTTTCAGCACTGGAGGGCAGTGGCTCTTGATATTGTTTGGCTGTGTCCCCTTTCATATCTCATCTTAAATTGTAGCTTACATCATTCCCATGTGCTGTGGGATACACTTAGCAGGAGATGATTGAATCATAGGGGTGGTTTTCCTCCATATTGCTCTTCTGGTAGTAAGTCTCACAAGATTTGTAGTTTTATAAAGAAGAGTTTTCCTGCACAAGCTCTCTTTTTTTCTTGTCTGCTGCCATGTTAGACATGCATTTCACTATCCATCATGATTTATGAGGCCTCCCCATCCATGTGGAACTGTGAGGATATCTGGCAGAAAAAATTTCTAAGTGGCAAAGTGTTCAAAAGAAAGGAGAGAATAAAAGTTTGGAAAATTTGTAACTTGGCAATGCAATAGAAAATAAAAACCCATTTTCTGGAGAGAAATTCAAGCCTGCTGCAGAAGTTTTTATAAGTAACCAGAGGCTGAATGTTAATCACCAAAACAATGGGGAAATATGTCCAGGGCATGTCAGAGACATTCTCAGAAGCCTCTCCCATCACAGATCCAGAGGCCTAGGAGGGAAAAAAATACTTTCATGGCCTGGGCCTAGAACCCCTCTGCTCTGTGCAGCTTGAAGACATGGTGCTCCGCATCCCAGCTGTGTCAGTCCCAGTCATGGCTAAAAAGGGCCCCTGTGCATCTCAGGCTTTTACTTCAGAGGGCGCAAGCCCCAAGCCTTGGTGACTTACATGTGGTGTTGGGCCTGTGGGTACACAGAAATCAAGAATTGAGGTTGGGAGACTTTTGCTTAGATCTTAGAGGATGTATGTAAATGCCTGGATGTTCAGGCAGAAGTTTGCTACAGGGGCAGACCCCTCATGGAGAACCTCTATTAGGTCAGTGCAGAGGGGAAATGTCGTTTGAGCCAACACACACAATCCCCACTAGGGTACTGCCTAGTGGACCTGTAAGAAGAGGGCCACTATTCTCTGCACTCCAGAATGGTAGATCCACCAAGAGCTTGCCCTGTGTGCCTAGAAAAGTCACAGGCAGTCATGGTCAGCCCATGAAGGCAGTCCACATGGGGGGCTGTACCCTGTAAAGACACAGGGCAGAGCTGCCCAAGGCTGTGGTAGCCCACCTCTTGCATCAGTATGAACTGGATGTGAGACGTGGAATCAAAGGTGATCGTTTTGGAACTTTAAGGTTAAATGACTTTTCTTTTGGATTTCAGACTTGCATGGGGCCTGCAGTCCCTTTGTTTTGGCCAATTTCTTCCATTTAGAATGGTTGTATTTACCCAATGCCTGCACCTACATTATACCTAGGAGATAACTAACTTGCTTTTGGTATCACAGGCTCATAGACAGAAGCGATTTGACTAGTCTTAGATGAGACTTTGGACTTTGACCTTTGGGTTAACGCTGAAATGAGTTAGGACTTTGGAGGACTGTTGAAAAGGCATGATTGTGTTTTAAAATACGAGTACATGAGATTTGGCAGGGACCTGGTGGGGAATAGTATTGTTTGGCTCTATGTCCAAATGCAAATCTCACCCTGAATTGTAAAAAATCTTCGTGTGTCAAGTTTGGGACCAGGTAGAAGTAATTGTATCATGCGGATAATTTCTCCCATGCTCATCTCATAATAATGAGTGAGTCTTAACAAGATCTGATGGTTTTATAAGCATCTGTTATTTCCTGTGCTGGCCTGCAGCCCTGTGAAGGGGTGACCCGCAGGCCCCACATCACCTGTAAGGCGCCATGGCTTGGGGCTTACACCCTCAGAAGCCGTGGCCTGAACTATGCCTTGTCCCCTTTGAGCCATGGCTAGAACTGAAGCAGCTGGGACACTGGGCACCATGTCCTGAGGCTGCATAGAGCGTGGGCGCCCTGGGCCCATCCCACAAAACCATTTTTTTCCTCCTAGACCCCAGGCCTCTGATGGGAAGGGCTGCTGTCAAGGTCTCTGACATGCCCTGAGACATTTTCCCCATTGTCTTGGTGATTAACATTTGGTTCTTTGTTACTTATGTAGATTTCTGTAGCAGGCTTAAGTTTCTTTAAAAAATTTTTTTTTCTTTTTTTTTTGGAGATGGAGTCTTGCTCTGTCACCCAGGCTGGAGTGCAATGGCACGATCTTGGCTCACTGCAACCTCCGCCTCTTGGTTTCAAGCAATTCTCCTGCTTCAGCCTCTCAAGTAGCTGGGACTAGAGGTGCACATCACCATGTCTGGCTAATTTTTTATATTTTAGTAGAGACAGGGTTTCACTGTGTTGTCCAGGCATGGTGTCTCAGACCTGTAATCCTAGCACTTTGGGAGGCCGAGGCAGGCTGATTGCCTGAGCTCAGGAGTTCTTTTTCCTTTTCTACTGCATCACCAGTCTGGAAATTTTCCAAACATTTATGCTCTGCTTCCTCTTGAATGCTTTGTCACTTAGAAATTTCTTCTGCCAGATACTCTAAATTGTCTTTCTCAAGTTCAAAGTTCCATGAATCTCTAGGGCAAGTGCAAAATGCTGCTGGTCTCTTTGCTAGGGCATAGCAAGAGTCACCATTGCTCCAGTTCCCAAGAAATTTCTCATTTCCATCTGAGACCACTTCAGCCTGGACTTCATTGTCCATATTACTATCAGCATTTTGGTTAAAGCCATTCAAAAGTCTTTAGGAAGTTCCAAACTTTCCCACATCTTTCTATCTTCTGAGCCCTCCAAATCTCTAGGAAATGTCAAACTTTTCCACATATTTCTGTGCTTTCCTGAGCCCTCCAAACTGTTCCAACCTCTGTTTGTTACCCAGTTTCAGTGTCACTTCCACATTTTTGAGTATCTTTACACAGCACCCCACTCCTGGAACCAATTTACTGTATTAGTTCACAGTCATGCTCTTGTAAGGACATAGCCAAGGTCGAGTAATTTATAAAGGAAAGAGGTTTAATTGAATCACAGTTCCATAGTGCTGGGAAGGCCTCAGGAAACTTACAATTATGGCAGAAGGGGAAGCAAACACATCTTTCCTCACAGGACAGTAGGAGAGAGGAGAATGAGAACTGAGCAAAAGGGGAAGCCCCTTATAAAGCCATCAGATCCCATGAGAACTCACTATCATGAGAATAGCATGGGAGTAACTGCAATTATGATTTTATTACCTCCCACTGAGTCTCTCCCACCACATGTGGGGATTATGGGAACTACAATTTAAGAAGAAATTTGAGAAGGGACACAGCCAAACCATATCAGAAGTATGCTCAGCTGTTGTAGGGAGAGGGGCTGTTATAGGCCAGGCAGGCCTGTCCTTAGGTTTTTCCACTCCCATGCATGGACACATGCTATGGTGGGCAGTGTGGGGTGATTCCCGTGCAACTTGTTTGGGTTGCAATGTCAGTGACAGTAGCAGACAAGGAGAGCCTATCTTCAGTGCATGTGCAAGTGTGCTGCAGCTCTGCTGTTGGGGGAGGCAGAGTCATTTTCAGTGACTCTTAGTTGTTTTTCAGGTTCTGAGGAACACACACGTTGGCCTTCTGTGGTGGCTGCAGTGACTGTGTAGGTGGTGGTCAGGGAGAACCTGTCTTCTAGGCATGCACAATTTCTCAGTAACCCTGGTGATGAGAGGATGGGTGGGTTGCTGTCAGTAGCAGCTGCCACAGGCAGGTGGCTTTAAAGCTCTCTGAGCAAATGCCTTGGTTCACTTTGTCATGGGGAAGCCTCCCGAGGGCACTGCACTGCCTGTTTCCCAAGGTACAGAATGCTGTGTGGGCTATGCTGCTGGAGACCCTTTGCCACTGCTGGGTACAACTCTGTTGCACCACTGAAGCTCTTGGGGTAGATATGGGGGGATGTCAGTGGGGCTCCAGGGTTCTGGAGATGCAGCGGTTGTTGAGCTCCAGGACAGGATGAAGTCAGATGGACTCTAGACTTTCAAAATGGTGCTGTGCTGTGGCTGCTTGGGTCTCAAGGGGTGTGAGGCTTAGCATGGGCTCCCTCTTTAAAGCAATGTTGTCATGCAAGCTCCAGGCAGATCCCTAGTCTCAGCATTCTTGATGATTGAGGGGCTCTCCCATGGCTAGAATTCCAAGAGTCTATGGTGGAAATCTGGATCACTGTGGATCTCTCACTAACCTTTTCCTTGCACTAGGGAGCGTCTCCAGGCTACCCACTGATCTTGCTGGCTGATGCTTTGTTTTCCTCTGCTGCTGTCTCTCAGGTGTTTTATTTCACTTCTCTATAGAATTCCAATGTTGTCTTTTAGATTTTCTATTCAAAGTATGATCATCTAGTTGCTACTTTGGTTCTTCTTTGTCAAGGAGGGGAATGCCAAATGCCTTTAGTCACCAATCTTGAGGCCCCCCTCCTTTTGCTTCTTAGATGGTGACTTAGATTTTTACTTTGAGACCTTTGTTCCTTTCTAATAGAGGCATTTCATATGTTAAATTTCCTTTTAAGCAATGCTATAGCTACATGCTACGTATTTTGATATGTTATATTTTTAATAAGTTAAGTATATTTATTTCCCCAGAGATTTTATTTTTGACTCATAGATTATTTAGAAATGTGTTTAATTTCCAAGTCTTTTGATAGTTTTAACTTTCCATTTTTGATTTTTAGTTTAAATTCACTATGGTCAGAGGACAAGCTTCATCTGGTTTTTATTCCTTTCCATTTCAAAATTTTTATTATTTTCTTTTCACTCTTCTGTCCAGTGATAGATTCTTTCACATTTTTAAGGTATGTTTTATGACCCAAAGATATGGTCTATTTTAGTTAACATCTGATGTATGCATGAAAATAATGTGTGTTCTGTTATGAAGTCTTCTATAAATGTCAATTACATTCTATTGATTGATGATGTTTTTCAGTTCTTCTCTACTATAACTGATTTTTTTGTTTAGTGGTTGTTTCAATTACTGAGAGAGTAGTTGAAGTCTTCAATTATAATTGTGGATCTGTCTTCTTGGTTTAGTTTTGCTTGTTTTTGCTTCATGTGTTTTGCAGCTCTGTTGTTTTATACATACAGAAATATTATGTCTTCTAGGTGAATTGACTGTTTTATCATTTTGTTAATACACCTCTTTGATAATTTTCTTTTCTTGAAACACATTTTGTCTGATTTTAATATAAGCACTGTTATTTTCTTTTGATTCGTGTTTTTATGGTATATATATTTTTTATTCTTTTGTCTCTGGCCTACCTATATAATTAAAATTTAAATAAGTTTTCTATAGACAAAGAGTAGTTAAGTCACTTCTACTACAAGGCAGCAGGAGAGAGGAGCTAAAATCAATTCTAGCCTGGTGTGGTGGCATGTGCCTGTAGTCCCAGCTTCTCAGTAGGCTGAGGCTGGAGGATCACTTGAGTCCAGCAGTTCTGGGCTGTAGTGTGCTATGCCAGTCGGGTGTCTGCACTAGGTTCGGCATCAATATGGTGATCTCCTGGGGACGGGGACCACCGGGCTGCCTAAGGAGGGGTGAACTGGCACAGGTTGGAAATGGAGCAGGTCAAAACTCCCGTGCTGATCAGTCATGGGATCACACCTGTGAGTAGCTGCTGCACTCCATCCTGGGCAACATAGCGATACCCTGTCTCTTTAAAAAAATATATTTAAATTAAAAATATCTCTTATATTCTGAAAATCTGTGTTTTTACTGGTATAGTTAGACTGCATGTGTGTAGTGTATTTATTTTTGTATTTGTATTTAAATATGCCATATTGTTATATGCTCTAGTGTTTCTTTGGCAAAAGCAAGCAATATCTGTATTTACATTTATTTGTACGAGTTCTCCTTTCTCTGAAGGCATAGACCATTTTGGATACCAGATTCATGTGTTGATGTGTCAGACCAGAATTTATGCTTAGGATGAGCCCATTTCTTTGCACTTTGTGTCTTATTTACAGAAGCTTTAGGACATCTGGATCTGAAAGTAGCCCAATAATCTAAATTTCTTTGGTGCTTGCTAACCCTCTTAAGCTTATGACCCTATATTGTTTCTGGCCTTACAAAATTCTCTTTTCCATTTCTTTGCAAGATTGTTAAAGTATTTAAAATTTGAGCCTTTATTTTAGTATTTTATCAGTTAATCATAATGTATTACGTAAAGCACATATTGCCTCACTTAATCCTCCTAACAATTATGTAAAATAGATATCAGTACCTCTATTCTATAAGTGAAAAAACAGCTAAGAAGACTGCAAAGTTATTTGCTTCCCATAGTGAAGCATATTTTAGAATTTAAAAAAGTTTAGAGATGGCATATTCTTTCAAGCAAGAGGAATCAGAAAGTTGGAAACCATAAAAATTAAACATTTTAGAGGGATCCAACATTGGTCATTTGTCTTTATCAGAAAGAGGGCTAGATAAGTGAGATTTTTAGTTTTCAAATAAGCTGCTGGTACACCTGGAATGAATGTATCTATCAATCATATCCCCCTATATCTACATTTCCCAGATTATTTAAAAAAAATAATAGAACTTCTAGCTAGGTACACAGAATACCAAAATTTTATTGGCTTAGTTAAAACAGTTCTGATATCTATAACTGACAAAAGATTGGTATCCAGCATATATATAAACAACTCCCATAAATCAACATAAAATTTAAGAATAAACAAATTTTACAAGTAGATAAGGGATTTGAATGGGTAATTCACAGAAAACATTAAAATGTTAAAAAAAAAATCCCCAACTCTAGTGGAATCAAGAGGTACAAATTAAAATAACACTAGCATTTTACACCAATCAGATTCATATAAACCAAAAGTTCCAACAGTACCATATGTTACTTATATTATGGCAACCTGGGGAAATTTATATACCGTTTTTGCAAAATCAAATAGCATAATCACTCTGGGCAATATTTTAAAAATATGCAATGATGTTAAATATTTGTATTCTCTAGATACAGCAGCAATTTCACCACAAAGTATGTATCTTACATAAAATATGTATTATTAAACAGGAATAGAAATAAATTGGCTAAAATGTAATTCATTTTCCTATTTTCTACATTCAACTTTACTAGCTATTTTACCCACAAATTCAAAAGAAAGTAACTATTTCAATCTTTCCTTTTTTCTCAATCAGAAACCACTTTTCTGGTTTTAAATGTCTAGACAGGAAAGCCAGAAGCAGAGTAATTGAAACAGCAAGTGTCACGGGCAAATTTCCTTTAGGCAAATGATATAGTTTGACTATGTCTCACCAAAATCTCATCTTAAACTGTAATTCCCATAATCCTCACATCTCAAGGGAAGGACCCAGTGTGGGGTAATTGAATCACATGGGTGGTTACATCCATGCTGTTGTTGTAATAGTGAGTGAGTTCTCATGAGATCTAATGGCTTTATAAGGGACTTTTCTACTCCCTTTGCTTATTCTTCTCTTTCCTTTTGGCATGTGAAGAAGGATGTATTTTTTTACACCATGATTGTAATTTTCCTGAGACCTTCCCAGCCATGCTGAACTGTGAGTCAATTAAACATCTTTCCTTTATAAATTGTTAGTTTGGGGTATGTTTTCATAGCAGGGTGAGAATGGACTAATACAGTAAATTGGTACTACAGAGTGGGGTCCTGCTATAAGGATACTGAATTTGTAGCAGTTTAGAGGGCTCAGAAGAGGACAGGAAAATGTGGGAAAGTTAGAAACTTCCTAGCGACTTGGAGAACTCAGAAGATAGGAAGATGTGGGAAAGTTTGAAACTTCCTAGAGACTCATTTAATGGCTTTGACCAAACTGTTGATAGTGATATAAACAATGAAGTCCAGGCTGAGGTGGTCTCAGATGGAGATGAGGAAATTCTTGGGGACTGGAGTAAAGGTCACTCTTGCTATGGGAAGAGACTGGTGGCATTTTTCCCCTGCTCTGGAAATCCATGAAACTTTGAACTGAAAAGAAATGATTTAGGGTATCTGGCAGAAGAAATTTCTAAATGGCAAAGCATTAAAAAGAAAGCAGAGTACTGAAGTTTGGAAAATTTGTGGCCTAACAATGCCATAGAAAAGAAAAATTCATTTTCTGGTGAGAAATCAAAGCCCACTGCAGAAATTTGCATAAGTAAGGAGGATCCAAATGTCAATCACCAACATAATAAGGAAAATGTCTCCAGGGCTTGCCAGAGAACTTCACACCAACCCCTCCCATCACAGGCCCAGAGGCTTTACTGTAAAAAATGGTTTCCTGGACCAGTCTCAGGGCGCCCCCTCCTCTGTGCAGCTTTGGGACTTGGTATCCTGCATCCCGGCCACTCCAGCCATGACTGAAAAGAGACTAGGTATAACTTGGGTTGTGGCTTCAGAGGGTGCAAGCCTCAATCCTTGGCAGTTTTCACATGGTGTTGGTCCTGTGGGTATGCAGAAGTCAAAAATTGAGGTTGGGGAACTCGTACCTAGATTTCAGAGGATTTATGTAAATGCCAGAATATCCAGGCAGAAGTTTGTTGCATGGCTGGAGTCCTCATGAGGAACCTCTGCTAGGGCACTGGGGAAAGGAAATGAGGGGTCATAGCTTCCCACACAGAGTTTCCACTAGGACACTGCCTAGTAGAGAGGTAAGAAGAGGGTCACTGTCCTCCAGTACCCAGAATGGTAGATCCACTGACAGCTTGTACTGTATTCCTGGAAAAGCCACAGACACAATACCAGCCTGTAAAAGCAACTGAGAGGAAGAATGTACCCTGCATAGCCACAGGCTGTGGTAGCCCACTTCTTGCCTCAGTGTGATCTGGATGTGAGACATGGAATCAAAGGACATTATTTTGCAATGTTAAGGTTTAATGACTTTCCTATTGGATTTTAGACTTGCATGGGGCCTGTAGACTCTTTCTATTAGATAATTTCTCCCATTTGGAAGGGACGTATTTACCTGATGCCTGTATCCCCATTGTATCTAAGAAGTAACTAGCTTGCTTTTGATTTTACATGTTTATAGGTGGAAGGGATGCACCCTGTTTCAGATGAGACTTTGGACTTGGACTTATGAGTTAATGCTGGAATGGAATGGGAAAGCATTATTGTGTTTTCAAATAGTGGACATAAAATTTTGGAGGGGCCAATGGTAAAATTAAATGGTTTGGCTTTGTCCCCAGTCAAATCTCATTTTGAACTGTAGTTTCCATATTCCTCACGTGTCATGGGAGGGACCCAGTGGGAGATAATCGAATCATGAGGGTGGTTACCTCAATGTTGTTCTCATGATAGTGAGTTCTCACAAGTTCTGATGGTTTTATAAGGGGCTTCCTCACCCCTGCCATTGCTCATTCATCTCCTTCCTGTTACCACGTAAAGAAAGACATGTTTGCTTCTATTTTTGCTGTGATTATAAATTTCCTGAGTCCTCTTCAGCTGTGCTGACCTGGGAGTCAATTAAACCTCTTTCTTTTATAAATTACCCAGTCTTGGGTATGTCTTCATAGCAGGGTGAGAATGGACTAATACAGCAAGTTTTGTGTTAACTACATTGAAAAGAAAATGGAAAATAAGTTTAGAAGATGATTCAGAAATAACTTCCATTCTCTGGGTCAAAACATTAATATCATTTGGCAAATGCACAATATAATTCTTATATTAGCAAATATTTTTTATGATTTTATTAAAATTTATACTAAGAAACCATGGCAATTGAAAACAGTAGATATTTTCATGCTATATTAGTGCTTAAGGGAACTATGGAAACAAAGTAAACTCTAATAAGAGCTTTGGGTTTATCATGCTTTGCTTCACAGACATATTTAAAAAAATTTATGGTTCAGCAAAATGCTTCTGTACTTTTGGAATCAGACATGATGGAATTTTTAAACCTTTTAGAAATTAACCTTTTAGAAATCCAATTTCATTCTAAATAAATTGGTCCTAAATGATGACTACTTTATAAAGTATTTGTGAGGAATATATAAAATTGTAAATGAAGGCTTTTAGCATCACAATTGGCACAGAGTAAGAGCTGAATGAATGTTCATTCTTTTTCCCCCAATTTACTAAGAATAATTCCAATGTGCTGAGAGTTATAAAAAATGGAAAAGTGACTTTAAAAATGCTGTAATGACTTGTCAAATTTACCTCAGCTTATTTTTTTAAGAAATAAATTATAAAAGGCAAAATTAAAGCTTCCTGTGTCTCATCTCTAATACCATTCATTTACTTTTCTCAGAAGTAAATCTTACCCTTGTTTGTTCATCATTGCCTTGCATTATTTATTTCAAAATGTTTAATTGAAATTGTATAGGCCCAAGTCCATGAATTTTTATGCCTTAAGTATATACTATATTTGAATAATAAACAATAATATGCATTATTATGGTATTTTTAAACTTTTATGTTCTATTTTTGTAAATTAAGTGAAGTTAAAATCTAGTTCAATTTTTTTCTCAAGTAGATAACCAATTGTCTCCCAATAATATATGAAATAGTCCATTATTTCTCCCTTGATTGGTAATATCATCCCAATTATAAAACAAGTGATTTTTTTTTGTCTCGTAATTCCTACAATTTTATTTTTAAAATTATTTTTATTTTTTAATTATATTTTAGGTTCTGGGGTACATGTGCAGATCTTGCAGGATAGTTACATAGTTATACACTTGCCCTGGTGGTTTACTGCCTCCATCCCCCCATCACCTATATTAGGTATTTCTCCCGATGTTATCCCTCCACAATCTCCCCACCTCCCATTATCCCTCCCCAGCCCCCCACCCCCAGCAGATCCTAGTGTGTGATGTTCCCATCCCTGTGTCCATGTGTTCTCATTGTTCAACACTGGCCTATGAGTGAGAACATGTGGTATTTGGTTTTCTGTTCTTCCATCAGTTTTCTGAAAATGATGGTTTCCGGATTCATCCATATCCCTGCAAAGGACGTGAATGCATCCTTTTTTATGGCTGCATGGTATTCCATGGTATATATGTACCACGTTTTCCTTATCCAGTTTATCACTGATGGGCATTTGGGTTGGTTTCAGGTCTTTGCTATTGTAAACAGTGCCACAGTGAACATACATGTGTATGTCTCTTTATAATAGAATGATTTATAATCCTTTGGATATATACCCAGTAATGGGATTGCTGGGTCAAATGGAATTTCGATTTCTAGGTCCTTGAGGAATCGCCACACTGTCTTCCACAATCATTGAACTAATTTACACTCCCACCAACAATGCAAAAGTGTTCCTATATCTCCACATGCTCCCCAGCATCTGCTGTCTCCTGATTTTTTAATGATTACCATTCTAACTGGCGTGAGATGGTATCTCAATGTGGTATTGATTTGCATTTCTCTAATGACCAGTGACGATGAGTACTTTTTCATATGTTTGTTGGCTGCATAAATGTCTTCTTTTAAAAAGTGTCTGTTCATATCCTTCACCTACTTTTTGATGGGGTTGTTAGTTTTTTTCTTATAAATCTGTTTTTGTTCTTTGTAGATTCTGGATATTAGCCCTTTGTCAGATGGGTAGCTTGCAAAAATTTTTTTCCATTCTGCTGGTTGCTGGTTCACTCTAATGATTGTTTCTTTTGCTGTGCAGAAGCTCTTAAGTCTAATTAGATCTCATTTGTCTATTTTGGCTTTTGTTGCCAATGCTTTTGATGTTTTAGTCATGAAGTCCTTGCCTGTGCCTATGTCCTGAATGGTATTGCCTAGGTTTTCTTCTAGGGTTTTTATGGTGTTAGGTCTTATGTTTAAATCTTTAATCCATCTGGAGTTAATTTTTGTATAAGGTATAAGGAAGGGGTCCAGTGGTTAGCTTTCTGCATATGTCTAGCCAGTTTTCCCAACACCATTTGTTAAACAGGGAGTCCTTTCCCCATTGCTTGTTATTTATAGGCATGTGTTTGATTTTAATTTCCTTCTCTTCCATTGGTCTCACCATATATTTCTGTTCAGGTACACATCATCTTTATCACAGTAACTTTATAGTAAAGCTTATATTTTGTAAAATACCAGTTAGCAAACCCAGATATCTTAATCGCATTGACCAATCACCTTACTGCTCTTCCAGTTCTCTGACTCTGCTCAAGCCTAACTTGTTCCCCTTCTCTACTGCTTTATTCTCCCTTTAGAATGCTCATTCATCTCTATTTGAATCAAAGTTAAGATCAGTTTATAATGCACTCTCTTCCTTACTGCAGAGCCCCTTTATACTATTTTAAATGACAATGGCTATTCTAGGAGTTTTCATTTTCTATGTTAATTAGTATCTGATTCTTAAGTTATACCCACAGACTTTTCAGACCTTAATTGGGGTTGCTCTGAAGTTAGGGAATAAACTGGGCAGAATTGATATCACTATAATACTGCATTTTCTAGTTCATGCACATGGTAGATCTTGAAGTATTTTGTCAAAGATAAATAAAGCTGGATACTTGTTAAAGACAGTAAGGCAGATTTTACTTAGTAACTACTGCAATAGGGAAGAAAGTCTGATGTAAACTGAGCTTAATTTTATCTTAGTAGAGGTGACTGGCATTATAAAGGGATAATGACATAGTAGGAAAGGGTAAAAAGTGGGTTTCAAGCAGAGTCAGAGAACTGTAAAGCAGGAGTATTATTGGTCAATGTGATTAGGCCATCTGGGTTTGCTAACAGGTGCTTTTCGTAGATACACTGCTACCATCTCAAAGTGGCTAAGAGACAGGGTATCCCTTCTCAGGTGTTGGCTAGAGCAAATAATACATTCTTTGGGCAGCCTTCAGTTTTGTCAGGTAGTAATTTAAGAGGCGTGGTTGGGTCATCCCAAGAATGCATCTATAAATCAAAAAGTATGAGATATAGATTTTAATTAACTTAGAAGTTTATTTTGCCAAGGTTAAGGATGTGGCTGGAATAAATAAACATTGAATCACAGAAACAGTCTATGGTCTGTGCCTTTCTCCAAAGATGACATTCAGGGCTTTAGTATTTAAAGGGGAACACTGGGCTAGAGGGGAACAGGAAGCATATGGTAATTCATACACTGCATGAGAAAAGGAGCAGGTAGGGGAGGAGTCAATTATATATTCATCTTGAACTCAGTAAATTTGCACTTTATATTAGATAAGGTGAATGTAGAGTAGCTACCTGTGGAGATATTTAACCTTTTATCTGTAGATATCTGCTTATGAACAAAAGGAAAAACAGCTTCTTGCATGACTCAGCTTTTGTTTTGTTTTGTTTTTTCTTTTGGCATAGTGAATTGAGATCCCAAGTTTTTATTTTTCTTTCACACATCCTTGGGCTGTAAGGAGGCATGCTAGAGTATATGTCCAGGGTGGATGAAATTGTTTATGCTGGAAGTCTGCATTCTTCATAGGCTAAAGTTGAGGACTAGTCCAGAAGAGAGCTCAAAGGAGCCTGAGTGTGATTAAAGAAAGAGCTTTTGCCAATGTGATT
The DNA here is from genome assembly GCA_963573385.1 of Cacajao melanocephalus. Taxonomy (NCBI): domain Eukaryota; kingdom Metazoa; phylum Chordata; class Mammalia; order Primates; family Pitheciidae; genus Cacajao; species Cacajao melanocephalus. The sequence continues at coordinate 59,748 of CAUYLG010039314.1, read as the reverse complement.
GTTTTATAAAATATTCTTTACTGATGTTTTATTACTTTTTCTATTTTTGAAAGATAAATACCCAATAATTTTAACAGAAAATCAGTTATGAGTCTCCAAATCAATTGTTCAAGATATATATGTAATCATGTCATATACAATAGGCTGGCTATGCTAAGAAGACTGGGAGACTTAATGACCACTATGAAGTCACCTGTAGAAAATAAAATAATCTAATCTAGAGAAGGACAGTGCAAGATGGCAGAGTAGGATTCTCCGGCAACCATCTTCCCACAGAAACATAAATTCAAAAAACTAATCACACATTTAAAAATACCTTCACAAAACCTAATTAAATCAAGTGGAAGATTGCAGTATCTAGTAGTATCACATCAATAAAGAAAGATGCATTGAACATGGCAGAAATAATGGTTTTATATGATCAATTTCACTGTTCTCCCAACCCCAGGCAATCCAGTATGAAAAGCAATAACATCTGCTTTGGGGAAAAAGAGAAAAGTGAGCACAGGACTTATCTTGGACAGAATGCTGGCCTGCAACAGTAAAATGTGGCACTTGGCAGAAACCCACAATCCTATTTTCCAGTCCAGTACCCATAGACAGAGCTTTTAGACACACCATGGCACCAACCAGTACCACAAATCTCTAGGCTTCATGCTTGCTTGGTGAACTCAGTCTCTGGCCTGTACCATTTCTGGGTCAACATCAGTGGCCCAAACTTCTACACAACAGGCCTCAGTGACCCTGGGAATCAGACTTACCCCAGCATTGTGCCTGATGTTGTGCTTCTGGCAGCACTGTGACAGTCATAATTGCCCTGGGTTTCTGGTATACCCCAGCAGTGTACCTATTGCAGGAATTTTCCAGAACAAACTAGTCTGTGAAGACTGAAATGAGTATCTACCTCCTCAATGATGCAGCCACTGCTGCACAACCACAATAATCAAGAACAATGATGGAGACATAATATCACCAAACAGACAAATAAGGGGTCAGGGACTGACTGACCCTAAAGAAATCAAGATGTATAAACTGCCTGACAAAGAATTTAACATAACTATTTTAGGATGATCAACAAACTGCAAGAAAATACAGAGAAATATTTCAACTAAATAAGGAAAAATATGTGACCAGAATGAGAAATTCAATAGAGCGATTGAAACGGAAAACACACACACACACGCACACGCACACACACAGACATTTTGAAGCTGAAAAGTATAATGAACAAAATAAAAAGTGCAATAAAGAGCATCGACAGCAGAATTTATCAGGCAGAAGAGAAAATTTGTGAACTCAAGACCAGATTATTTAGAAACATATAGTAAAAAATGCGAATAAAATAGAATGAAGAAAGTTATGGAACTTATGGGACAGGATCAAATGAACAAATTTTTGAATCACAGAAGTTAATGGAGGAGTGGAGAAAGATAGAAAAGTAGAAAGCTTATTTTGAAAATTGTAGAAAAATGTTTAAACCCAAAGAAAGACATAAATATCCAGATACAGGAAGGTCAAAAGTCTCTAATCAGATTCATTCCAAATAAGACTATTTAAGATATTATAGTCAAACTGTCAAAAATCAAAGACAAAAAGAAGAATCTGAAATCAGCAAGAAAAAGCAATTAACATATGAGAGTTTTAATATGTCTGGCAGTAGACTTCTCAGTAGAGACCTTAGGAGGTAGTCAGATAAAATATTCCAAGTCCTAAAGGAAAAAATATACTGTCAACCAAGTATACTGTACCAAACAAAGTTGTCCTTCATAAATGAAGGCAAAAAAGACTTTTTCCAGACAGGCAAAGCTGAGGAAGTTTCTCACCATAATACCTGTCTTATTAAAAAAATGCTGAAGAGAGTTCTTCAAGCTGAAAGAAAAGAACATCAACAATACAAAAAAATTCCAAAAGCATGAAATTCACTGGTAAAAGTAGACAGTCAAATTCAGAATAGTCTAATATTGTAATAGTTGAATATAAAGTACTTATATATTTTAGTGTGAAGGTTGAAACATAAAACTATTCAAAATAATAATAGCTACAATATTTTAAAAGACATATGTAATGTAAAATGATGTAAACTGTGGAATCAAAAATTCAAAATGTGGGGAGAGTTTGGAGTAAAAATATAAAGTTCTAAATTTTTGTTGTGAAGGATATCATCAGCTTAAAATAAGCTGTTGTAACTATGTGTGTTTTTTGTATGCCTCATGGTAATTACAAAGCAAAAACCTATAGTAGAAACACACACACACACACAAAAGAAAATAAGTATGCCACTAGAGAAAATCACTTAATCACAAAGAAAGACAGCAAGAGAGGAAGAAAGGAACAAATGATCTACAAAACAATTAATACATTGACAGTAGTTAAGTTCTTACCTATCAATAATTACCTCAAGTGCAAATGAATTAAAATTTGTAATTAAAATATATAAGGTGGCTGAATGAATTTTAAAAAACCCAAGATCCAACTATATACTGTCTACATAAAATTCCTTTCACTTGTAAGAACACACATAGGCTGAAAGTGAAGTGATTAAAAAAAGGATATTCTACTCTAATGAAAACCATAAGAGAGCAAAAGCAGATATACTAATATCAGACAAAATAGACTTTAAGAAAGTATAAAAAGAGATAAAGAACATCATTATATAATGACAAAAGGGTCAATTCAGCAAAAAGATATAATAATTATAATCATAAATGCACACAATATTGAAGTAGCTGAATATATAAAGTGAATAAAAATCAGTCTGAAGGGAGAGACATACTGCAACACATAATAGTAGAAAACTTCAATGTTGTACTTTCAGAAATCGGCAAATGATCCATATAGATAATGATTAAGGAAACTTCAGACTTAAGCATTCTAGATTTAACAAACCTAACAGGCAAATACAGAATATTTCATCCAATATTATTCTCAATTACATATGGAACATTCTCCAAAATAGATAATATGTTATACCACAAAAGAAGTTTTAACAAATTTAAGAAGACTGAAATCATACTAGATATCTTTACTGACCACAATGATATGAAGCTAAAAATCAACAGCAGGAGGACTTTGAAAAAATCACTAATAAGTGAATACTAAACAACATGCTCCTGAAGAACCAATGTGTTAACAAACAAATTAAAAGGAAAATTTAAATGATTTTTTGAGACAAATGAGAATGAAAACAATATACCAAAACATACGGGTATAGCAAAAAGAGTTTTAAGAAGGAAGTTCATAATAATAAACACCTATATCAAAAAAGAAGATATATATATATACATATATGCTAGATTATATATATATATGTGTGTGTGTGTGTGTATATATATATATATATATACACACACACATATATATAATGTATATATAGATATATACATAAAATCTAGCATTGCACCTCAAGGAACTGGGAAAACAAGAACAAACTAAGCCCAAAGTTAATAGAAGGAGGGAAACACTAAAGATGAGAGAAGAAATAAAGAAAATATAGGCCATAAAAACATTGGAAAAGATCAACAAAACTGCATTTTAAAAAAAAATATATACAAAATTGACAAACCTTTAGGTAGGCTAAGAAATAAAGAGAGAAGACTAAAATACATAAAAGTAGAAATGGAAAAGGAGACATTACAACTGATACAACAGAAATACAAAGGGTCATAAGAGACTATTATGAAAAATTACAAGCTAATGTATTCTTCAGGTCATTTTCAGCCCTGGAAAGTCTAAAAAATTGGACAAACTAGAAGAAATGAATAAATTCCTTGATGTATGCAAACTATCAAAATGTAATTAAAAATAAATAGAAAACATTAATGGATCAATAATGAATAAAAAAATTGAATCAGTAATAAAAAGCCTATTATCAAATAAAATCTAGGAATTTATGGCTTCATTGTTGAATTCTATAAAACATTTAAGTAGAACTAATATCAATTCATCTCAACCTATTTCAAAATGTTGAAAAAGAGGGGATACTTCCAACATTTTATAAAGTCAGCTTCACCTTAACACCAAAGCCAGGCAAAGAAACTGCAAAAAAAGAAAACTACAGGTCAATATTCTGTTTGAACATAAACATAAAAACCATTGTCAAAACACTGAAAAAGTGAATTCAACAACATTTAAAAAAATATTTACCATGATCAAATGGGATTCATCTTAGGGATGCAAGGATGGCCCAACATACATAAATTAAATGTAATACATAACTTTAATAGAATGAAGGACAAAAATCATATGATCATTTTAATAGGTGCAGAAAAAACATTTGACAAAATACCATATTACTTCATGATAAAAACTCTCAACAAATTAGTTACAGAAGAAATGGCCTGCAACTCAATAATGGACATATAACACAAAACCTAAAGTAGCTAAAATCATACTCAACAGAGAGAAGTTGACAGCTTTCTCCCTTAGAATTGGAATAAAACAAGAATACTCCTACCATTTCTATTCAAAATGGTATTGAAAGTCCTAGTACTTTTCCTAGTCTGGTAGTCCAACTACCAAAGCAATTAGATAAGAGAAAGAAATAAAAGGCATCCAAATAGGGAAAGAAGAAGTTACATGGTCCCTACTTGCAGATGATATGATCTTATGTATAGAAAACCCTAAAGATGTATTAAAGACTGTTATAACTGAGAAATGAATTCAGTGAAGTTGCAGTAGTTTCTATATACTCACAGTGAACTATCTGTAAAAGAAATCAAGAAAACAATTTCTCTTATTAGTTACAGAAATACTTAGGAATAAATTTAACCAAGAGAGTGAAAGATCTGTTCACCAAAAAGTATAAAACATTGAAGAAAGAAATTGAGTAGGACATAAATAAATGTAAAGATATCACATGTCCATTGGTTGGAAGAGTTAATAAAATATCCACCTACACAAAGTAACCTATAGATCCAATGCAACCCTTATTAAGATATCAGTGACATTCTCTACAGAAATATTTTTTTAAAAAGTTGAAACCACATAAATCTCTGAATGCCAGAGCCATTTTTGGCAAAAAAGAGCAATACTGGAGGCATCACACTACCTAATTTCAAAATACACTACAAAGCCGTAGTAACCAAAACAACATGGTACTGCCATAAAAGCAGACACACAGACCAATGGAACCTAATAAAGAGCCCAGAAATTCATGCATTTACAGTCAACTGATTTTCAATAAAGAAGGCAAGAAGTCACAGTGCAGTAAGAAGAGCCTCTTCAATAAATTATGTTGGGAAAACTGGGTATCCACATGTAGAAGAATCGAATTAGACTGTCATCTGACATTATATAGCAAATCAACTCAAAGTGGATTAAAGAACTGAAATATAAGGCCTGAAAATATGAAACTACTAGAAGAAAACACAGGGAAAAGCTCCATGACATTGGTTTGGACAATGACTTTTTAAGTATGACTCCAAAAGCACAGGCAACAAAAGCGAAAATAGACAAATGGGATTACAACAAACTGAAAATTTTCTACACAGCCAAGGAAACAATCAATTAGAGTGATGAGATAACCTACAAAATGGGCGAACATATTTGCAAACTATATATTTGATAGAAGGCTAATTTCCAAAATATATAAGAAAATCAACTCAATTAAAGTAGGAATAAAACATATAACTAAAAAAATAGACATGTCTCAAAGAAAGACATTAAATGGCCAACAGATATGAAAAAAGGCTCAATGTCACTAATCCTCAGGGAAACACAAATTAAAAGCATTATGAACTATCTCTTCACACTTGTTATGATGGCTGTTATCAAAAGGACGAAAGATAAATATTGGTATGGGTGTGGAGAAAAAAGAACCCTTGGACACTGTTGAGAATATAAATTTAAAAAGACATTACGATGAACAGTATGAGGCTCTTAAAAAAATAAAAGGAGAACTACTATATGATCCAGTAATCCAACTACCAGATATACATACAAAAGAATGAAATCACTATCTCAAAGAGATACCTGCACTTCCATGTTTATTGCAGCACTATTCACAATAGCCAAGGCATGGAATCAACCTAAGTGTCCATCAAGAACAAACAGATAAAAAAAAAAGATGTGGTATATATACACAAGGAATATTATTCAACCATAAGAAGAAAGAAATCTTGTCATTTGTGACAATGTGGATAAGCCTGAAAGATGTTATGTTAAGTGAAATAAGCCAGGCACAGGAAGAAAAATACCACATTTTCTCTTTGTATGTGGAATCTAAAAAAAGTCAATTTCATAAAAGTAGAGTAGAATGGAGGTTACCAGGGGCTAGGATAGTTGTAGGAGTGTTGTGGAAATGTTGGTCAAAGAATACAAAATTTCAGCTAGACAAGAACAAAACAATCAAAAAATTATTTTACAACATGATGACTGTGGTTAATAATATATTCTTGAAAAATGCTAAGAGTGGATGTAAAGTATTCTTACCACAAAAATTGTAACTATATGAACTAATGCATATGTTAATTAGCTAGATTTAGTCATTCCAAAATGTATATATACTTCAAAATGTTGTGTGGTAAATAACAAATACATACAATTTAATATGACAATGTATAAAATATATAAAATATAATGAAAGAGGTTACATTTTTGTATATTTGAGTTTTGTATGTTTAAGTTTATTCTCTGCTAGATAGATGGATAAAGATAAAATGTGTATTTAAGGAAAATGCAACTGATAGCCTTTTAAATGGCAAAAAAATATAGGAGACAGAAATTACCCAAATTTTCACCTGAAATGTTCTGGCTGACAATTCTGGACAAGTTCCAGGATGCTGTAGACAACATGTTCTCTTTTACAACTTATGTCAAGAAAGTGCTACAAAGATGAAAAAGAAAATGAAAAATGAACTGTGAACTATCAGAAAATAAATGAGAGAAAATAAAATCTATCAGAGAGATGAACATCATATTTGAAACAGTACAAATTAGAATAAAATGTTAAAAACACTTACAGAAAAGATTATAATCATGGATAAGAGAGGAAATGTAACACATACATAATTTATGTCCTTGAAAAAGATTGCATACAATAGAAAATGTAATTAAGTATATGAACTCAAAGTTCTTTTGAAACAAAGAACATTGCTATCTTCAGAGTGAAAGCACATATCAATCCTCAGAAGCTTTTGATACAGAAAAAGTAAACACTAATTTATATCTTGATAACATTACTTAATTTAAAAAGAAAACAGAAGGCTTATGTGAGTAGTCAATGAAGCAGACAAAACAAATTATATGGAATTTGGGCCTCAGACTTTCCACATCACCACTCATCCCAGTAGACAGAAAAGACATTTTTTAGAAAAGTGTGACCTAATACTTAGATCTATAGCCCTGTTGTCAATTTTAGTATAAAGATAAAAAAGAACATTTATAGATATTTGAGAAGTTTAGGACCAAAACATTTAACATCCTATTACCAAAATAAACAAGAAATAATGCTAACAAACAAAATTCTAATGAATAAGAAAATCCATGGAAAAAGGAAAAAAAATCACGGAACTCAGGATATATAAACCATGTTGAAGCATTTGTGGTGGGCATTTAATCCATTTAGTTAGACATTTAAGACATAACAACTAAAAATTATGTTTATAAAACAGAAAGTAATTTGATATAAATATAACAAAGTAAAAATAATATAGGTAACAATAATTTTTTAAGAATTTGAAGAAACATTGAAAGAAACGCCAATTTTCTCACATATTACAGTGCAGAAATAGAAAATAGATGTCAATATTGAAATGTGTGGTTTAAAAAATACAATATCTCAACCTGATAATTTATATAAACAGACCTAATTTTTTAGAGCAGATTTAGACTTACAGAAAAATTGAGCATAAAGTACAGAAAGTTTCAATATGCTCCTCAACCCCACATATGCACAGTCTTCCCAACTATTGACATCCCCCATCAGATAGAACACTGTTAAAACTGATGAGTCTACATTAATAGATTATCATCCAAAGTCCATAGTTTACATTAGGGTTTATTCTTGGTGCTGTACATTGTACATGTTTTTACAAATGAATAATGGTGTATTCACCATTGTAGTTCAACCTGTTAATTTTTAGTATCATTTTTCTAAACCCTAGAGGCATGTTTGGAAACTAAATCTTGCTCATGTGGGATATTGTTCAGGATTAGTGGGGATAACTTGTAGTAATGTACAACTTCAAAATCTCACTGTCTGACTATAACAAGGCTATATTTTCCTCTTGCAAAGTTAGCTATAGGTCTCAGCATCGGCAACCATTAAATTTCATCATGTAGCAGCATTGTCCAGATTATGCAGCCTCCCCGATATATATGGTAGGGAAAGAGACTGTTAGGGAAGCATATATGACAGTTGGATCCTTTGGCCTGGAAGTCACAATTTCACTCCTCCAAACCCCCATGTGTTACTCTGTTCTTGCATTGCTACAAAGGAATACCTGAGGCTGGATAATTTATAAAGAAAAGAGGTTTAATTGTCTCACGGTTCTGCAGGTTGTACAAACATGGCACCAGCATCTGCTTGGCTTTTCAGGCGGCTGTTACTCATGGTAAAGGCAGAAAAGGAGCAGTCACATCATATGGCCAAAGCAAGAACAAGAGCAAGGTTGTGGGGTGGTGCCACACACTTTTGAATAACCAGATCTCAAGAGAGAACTCACTCGCCACCACAAGGATGGTACCAAGCCATAAGGGATCTTCCCCCATAACCCAAACTCTTCCCATCAGACCTTACTTCCAGCATCAGGGATTACAATTCAACGTGAGATTTAGAGGGAACACATACTCATCCCCTAACTGAGTGGCCAGATCACATGGTCCTACTAGTCAGCAAAGGAGCATAGTGCTGTATAAATCTCCCCTGAGCACAGGACGGAAAATTCAGATCGGTTCAGAACTAGAAGCCTGTTGCCGAGCAAGAATACTCATTCTCTGAAGTTCAGTAACTCCATTAGTTTTACATTAGCACTATCCTTTTTGGTTTCACTTAAATTCAGTTGAATTCCAAGTTAACTAAGTTAGTTAACATAAGCAAAATTACACAGTTTTTCATAAATAAAATTTACCAAATATTTGTCGTTGTTGTTTGTTTATTGAGACAGAGTCTTACTCTGTCACCCACGATCGTGTGCAGTGGCATGATTGCGGCTCACTGAAGCTTCATCTCCTGGGCTCAGGAAATCCTCCTGCTTCAGCCTTCCAAGTAGTTGGGATCACAGGCACACACCACCAAACTCAGCTAAGTTTTAAAATTATTTGTAGAGTCTCCCTATGATGCCTGGGCTGGTACCGAATGTTAATGGCTATTTATGAGTATATTAGAATGTTAATCTTCTTTATTGTCCTCTGCACTATCAGTACATAGTATTTTTACAAAAATGTATGTTTATAAATTTGATATAATAATACTATGTACAATTTAAAAATCTTGAAGGAAACAGAAGAAAAAGGTATTATACATAAAAGCCGCAGTGACTTGTGGATATGATATTGGTTTCCAACATTGCCTCCTAATATGCAGCATATTTCTGACTTCATATATTGCTTCCCATAGTTAATGATGGTGATAATTATGATAAGAGCACTACAATTTATAGAACTTCTTGCCTATTTGCTGCTTCCAGAAACAGCATGCTCTGATACCTGGCAGACACATTGCTATCTTACTGAGTTAATTTTCATATGATAAAGTATGCTATCCTTTAAGCTAGCACAATTCACTCATTTTTCAAAAACCCATGGACCAACTCTGGGTACCTTGATACATTAAGCCAATTCTCCCAGACCATCTTCGCTATTTCTGACCTGTTTCCATTTATATCAAGTTCATACATAGTTTTGAAACTTGGCTTTTGATCATAATACGTTTATTCCCCATCTGGTCTACACAACTGCTATCTCTGACTTCATTTAAATGGCTTTGTCTGAACTTTTTTTCTTAACTTTTCTTCTGTCTCACGTAACAAACCCTGCTCATGTTCAGCCTCAGCAGCCCAACTCCCTGTCCTAGCTCTCCAGCTGAGACTCTAGCAAACTGCATATGTCTTCTGATAAAGAAGCTTCAATTAGAGGCCACATAGGATACTGGTTAAGCACCTACTGGTAGAATAATCTATGCTTGGTACCAATCCAAGTTCTGACTTACTGGCATATGAGCTAGGAGCCATATTTAAGCCCACAACCCTCAGTTGCCTGGTCTGTTTGACGGAGATCAGCATGCCTTCCTATTATGGTTGTTTTATGGATAAAATGAGATGACTTACATAAGCGCTTATCACAATGTAGGTTATAGAGAAAATGTTCACTAAGATTGGCTTTTATTTATTATCAAATAGCAAAAGCAAGTATTTTTTCCTAGGAAATCAAAAGTAGGGAAAATTGTAGAGTGAAATTGCCCTTTCCAGACTAACTTTAAAATATGCCTTTACTTCTAAGTCCTTGAGAAGTGGCGGATGAAACTACTTGAGTGCCTACCAATACTTTAAATTGCATTTTCCTGCTCTCTGAAAGACATTTTAAATTGTCCCCAGGTAATTCTCACTTCTGAGAAATTTGTTTTTGTGTGTTTCCATGAGACACTTCCTCTTCATGCCCAAAATGTGGATAAAGAAGCTTTCCCATCACAGAGGTACATGAGACAACTACAAATAGGAAGACACTGTTTATGGTGCATATTTCTTTTGGCAGAATCATTGTCACATATCTGACTCAACACTTATTTCTAGAAGAACAAGTTGTTCAGGAAGGAAATCTATTTCCATAGCTAAAATGGAAGTTTTATTTAAGAAGTGCAATTGGAATAAATCACACAAGAGAAAGTGGTTAAAGTGCACAGCTGCTGGTTTCAAATTTAACACTATTTGTATATGAAAAAGTGGTTGGGAAAGTTTTACTTTTACTTCTGGACCCACTGGGTAGCCTCGGGGCACATGACGGTGTTCTTCTCTATTCCCATTTATGTTTGCGAAGGCAAAACATAGAAGTTCTGTGGCTTTCAAACAAGCAAGCAACAACCACTACACAAAAACCTATGGTGGTTCTTGGGTTGGGATTCTGAGATTGGACCCTAGGAGTTTCCTAAGCAAAGCAAGTGAGTATTTCTATGTTAGTTAGACAAAAGCAAGATAGAAAGGAATGTGTATCTGAGTGGATCTATAGCTGTGTAGAGATTAAGGTATCAGACACGAGGTTGTGTTTTGGGGGTCTCTTGGATAGAAATCCATAGCCGTTTGATGCACTCTGTGGAGTTGATAATCTTACCAGGCATATCCTCACTTTCAGGTTTCTCTATGTCTCACTGCTTTGTTTTCTGACCCTGCTTCCCTCAACCTTTTCACATTTTTCCCTTCCTCCCTTTTCTAATTCTTCTTCTATTTTTCCCCTTTTATTTTCCCTCTATATATCTCAGCATATATATATGGAAAACTACCATGTTTCTTCCTGTTTTCGAAAACCTCTTTTTCTTCTCTTTCCCAGTGATTTCCCTCCATATTTTCTATCCTCTAATTACCTCATCCTATATCCATTTCTCTTTATTTTCTGTGTTCTTTTTCCTTTTCCAATTGAATAAGGGATAGAAAATATGCCTTACCATGACTGTCAAATACTGCTGCTTTTTCATGAAGGCTCACCGTGCTCTGCAGCCAGAGGTAATCTATTTCTCTAATCTTTTTCTGGCACTTTATCTGATTTTTTCCTGCCTCCCTCCTTCTAGCAATATGAGCACCTGTCCACTCTCCTCTATGACAGCAACTCCTTGCATGTAAGCATATCTTTTCCACCATCCTTTTTCAAAGAAAAGTTTGCATACTGGCTTGCAATTGGTAGAAATATTTACTCCATAGGTATTCAGAATATACATATAAAATGGTTAATGTGACAATTTAAAATGTTATCAGAGGTTACAAGTTTTAATCTGCTGATAAAATTCTACAAATAGCTCTCTATGTTTTGCTAATTTGTTTTAAGAATACATGTATTTCTAAGGGAATGTTGTTTTTGCAAATACTTTATATAATTTTGGTATTATGGATTACTATAATTTAGGTATTACGGATTTTAAACCAAAGTAACCACTGTATTTGTCATTAAGTATACTGGTGTCTAAATGAATTTCCTGGGGACTAGGTGGGGGAGGGGAGAAGAGAATGATTTAGACCATGGTTCTAGGACAAAAAGAAATGTTTGGGCTCTAAGGCATCCCACATGACAGATGTAGTATAGCCCAAATGACAATATCTGAGAAACTTCGATGAATTCACTTTATTGTTTGATTTCAGGTTTCTAAGAGGAACTTAATAAATCTCTCCGTCTCCTCTTTTAAGGTCAAGGGAGAAGATAAATTAGTATATCCTGATTATAAGATTTTAAACCTTTATGTAATAAACAAAGATATAAGCCTAACCTGGGTACAAGGGATTTTCTGTGATCTCACCCATAGTAAAAGTCAAAGTCCTTAATATAACCTCAGACATCTTACCTGATATTGGCCATATCCCCTTTTTCTTTACCCCTTTAAGTCTCTGGTCTCAAATTTTCCTACTGTTTTCCTCCCTCTCTGTACTCTAGCTGTTGCTTCTTCAGTAAGCTGGACATAGGCATGTTTCCAATTGGGGTTTTTGTATCCTTTGCCAAGAATGCATTTCTCCAGATGGCTCCATGACTCCCTTCCTTCCTTCTTTTAGCTTATTAATTGAAACCCATTTTTTTTCAGACATCTTCCTTCTTCACCCTCCCTAAAAATGGAAAACTCTTTGTTGTTTAGTACTTTTCCATGCTTTCAATTTTTCTTTTATATATTTATTATATAAAAGCTAACATTTTATATCAGTTTATTCAGGACCAGCTTCATGGACTCACACTTGGTTTTATGTTCTGTTATCTCCAACTTGAAATTCTTAATCACTTTGAACAACAGGTCCTGCATTTTCGATTGGCACTAGGCCCTGCAGATTACATAGTGCATCCTGAGTCTAATTTTAATATTAGCTGTCTCTCCTCTAAAATATAAGCTAACTATGGGTTATAATTTTTATCTTTTTGAGCATGCTGTGCACATTTGAAAAATATTAGTATAACCGGTAAATTAATGAACAGAGCAATGGGCATGGTAGATGTAAATTAAGTAGGATTTCTTGCTTTTTTCCACCTTTTTTTGGTTATGCATGAAAATCTGTGATGGAGTGGGAATTTGTGCTGCCATTTGGGTAGTAAAAGTTAACCAAGGTTGGCAAAACTTAAAAACCAAAACATCGTGAGTTTTGAAGAATATGAGTTTTAAGTCTTTGCATCGCATTTTGGATCTCTGAAGGTGCAGGCTCAGGGAGTGCCTACAGAAATACCTATAAGGACTTAAGAAGTTCCTGGGCTTTGAAAGTCCACGTGACGCCCCAATCTACCCCACGAGGGAAGCTTTCTCCCTTCTAGCACTAAGTTCAAAGGTTTAGAATTGAGAAACTGACAGAGGTAGGCCTCCTGGCAAGCCTGAAAGGAAGCTGCTTTCCTCCTTTGCTCACTCTCTCTTTTAAATAAAGAATATACTTATACAATTTTATATATGTACATAAATATAGATGATATATACACAACATAAAATTTTCCATTTTAACTATTTTTAAGTGTACAATTAAGTGGCATTAAATATACTCCCATTGTTGGGCAACCCTTACCACTAGCCATCTCCACAACTTACCTTTTCAGTGGAAACTCTGTACCCATTAAACAATTCTCCATCCTCCCCTTCCCTTGGTGCTGAAAAATACCATTCTATATTTTGTTTCTATAAGTTTGACTATACTAGGGACATCATATAATTGGAATCATATGTGCCCTTTTGAGACTGCTTTATTTTCCCAAGCATAATGTCTTCAAGATCTATCCATGTTGTGTAACATGTACCAGAATTTCCTTCCTTTTTAAGGATGAATAATATTCCCCTATAGGTATATGCGACATTTCATTTATCAATTCATCCATCATTCAGCCTTAGTGACAGAAACTAAGGTCAATTCTACCTTTGGGCTATTATGAATAATGCTTCTATGAATATGAGTATACAAATATCTGTTCCAGACCATTCTTACAATTCTTTTCTGTTACATTCAGGTATGGGATTGCAAGATCATATGGTAGCTTTACACTTAATTTTGTGAATAATTTCTACATTATTTTCCACAGATGCTGGACCGGTTTACATTTCCACCAATACTACGCAGGCTTTCAATTTCTCCACAATCTCACCAACATTTATTTTGTTTTATAATAGGATGTCTAATAGTTTTAATTTGCATTTCTGTAATGATTAGTAGTATTGAGGATTTTTCACTTGCTTAATTATTTGAAGAAATGTCTATTTAAGATTTTCATCCATTTTTAAGGCTTATCCAGTGGCTCATGACTATAATCCTAGCACTTTGGGAGGCTGATGTGGGAGGATCACCTGAGGTCAGGCGTTCAAGACCAGTCTGGCCAACATGGTGAAATCCCATCTATACTAAAAACATATAAATTAGCCAGGCTTGGTGGTGCATGCCTGTAATCCCAGCTATCCGGAAGGCTGAGGCAGGAGAAACACTGGAACTCCAGAGGGGGAGGCTTCAGTGAGCCGCAATCATGACACCACATTCCAGCCTGGGCAACAGAGTGATACTCTGTTTCAAAAAAAGAAAAAAAAAAAAAAAAAAGAAAAAAAAAGAGAAGGAAAGGAAAAAAAAGGAAAGAAAAAAAGAAAAAGATTTTTATCCATTTTTAATGGGGCTGTTTGCTTTATTGTTGTTGAGTTGTAGGAGTTTTGTATATTTTCTGGATATTATTACTCCCTTAACTGACATAAGATTTAAAAACATACGTTTCCATTCTGCAGGTTGCCTTTTTGCTCTATTGATAGTGTCTTTTTATGCACAAAGGGTTTTAATTTTGATGTGGTCCAATTTGTTTATTTTTTGTTGTAGCTTGTGCATTTGGTATCATATCCATGAAACCGTTGTTGAATTCAATATTATGAAAATTTCCTCTTATGTTCTTTTCTATTAGTTTTATAGCTTTGGCTCTTATATCTAGATCTTTAATCCACTTTAATTTTTTTATGTGGTGCAATGTAAGGATACAACATCATTCCTTTGCATGGGGCTATCCAGTTTTCCCAACGCCATTTATTGAAAAGACTGTTCCTTTCCCACTGAATGGTCTTGGAACCCCTGCTGAAAATCATTTGAGGATATATGTGTGGGTTTATTTCTGGGCTTTCTATTCTATTGCCTTGGTCTACATGTCAGTCTGTATTTAAGTCAGTACCACACTGTTTTGATTACTGTAGCTTAGCAGTGAGTTTTAAAATCAGAAATTGTGAGGCCTCCAACTTTGTTCTTTTTCAAAATTGTTTTGGCTATTTATGGTCCCTTTAGAGCTCATATAAATTTTAGGATAAATTTTTCTATTTCTGCAAAAAAAATCTGAGATTTTGATAGGGATTTCACTAAATCTATGGATTGCTTTGGGTAGTATCAACATTTGAAAAATATTGTTTCCAAACTCTTGATCATGAGATGTTATTCAATTTATTTGTGTTATTTTAAATTATTTTTTAGCAGCATTTTGTAGTTTTCAGTGTAAGTTTATCTTCACTTCTTTGGTTAAATTTATTCTTAAGTATTTTGTTCTTTATGATGTCATTGTAAATGGAATAGCTTTTTAAATGTCTTTTTTGGAGTGTTTATTGTTAGTGTATGAAAACAAATGATTTTTGTGGTAACTTTATAGAATTATTTTATTTAGTTTTAACAGTTATGTGGGTATGAACAAGGATAACTA
Organism: Cacajao melanocephalus; assembly: GCA_963573385.1. Classification (NCBI taxonomy): domain Eukaryota; kingdom Metazoa; phylum Chordata; class Mammalia; order Primates; family Pitheciidae; genus Cacajao; species Cacajao melanocephalus. The sequence goes on along the minus strand of CAUYLG010039314.1, from coordinate 43,938 downwards.
CTTTATTCTTTCCAATTTTGATGGCTTTTATTTCTTTTCCTTGCCTAATTGCCCTGGCAGTACTACGTTGAAGAGAAGTGGTAAAAACATGCTTTTCTTTTGTTCTCTTTGCTTCTCCTTTCCCACGATTACAAAGTCCTGAGATATATGACTGGATATGACTGGAAATATCCTTTTGTTTAACAAAGTCTAGTGCTGTACTAAGTATTTTGGTTCTAGGTTCACAGTTTTGTGGTTCTCAGATAAATATGGGATAATCTTATCTATCTTGTTGATACATTTAAAAAGTGAGACTCATTGCCAAAATTATAAGAAAATGTGTTTAACTTTGGATTTTTATTTCACTAGGAACCTGATAATTAGTATATTTAATATTGCCTATTTTTCTGGACTAATTTAAATGCTTTCTATTGACTTTGAGCTATGCTCCTGTGAGGTATTCACTGTGATGCCTATTGATAAACTCATTTGGATAATATATCTAGGGATAATTTTAGCTGTAAAACAGAAAAGGAAATGAATTATTGTTCTGGGGTACATAGGTCCTTGGAGTAAACTTACTTAATTGTTGGCTCTAAATTTATTTTAGAGATTTTTAAGGACATCATTTGAACTGCACAACTCAAGGGTCCAGGAAGATACAAGTGGTCCTGATAGTTACGAGGTGGGTCCAGTTACACAAAGACAGACGTCCCTAGAACTGGACAGAGGACTGCCATTTATCTTATTATCTGTAAATCCTTATTATCTGGGGCAGGGAATGCTTCTCAGTCTCTTACCATTCTTTTGTCTTTTCCATAGACAGGAGGCAACTTCCTCTCCACAATCATTTCCTTTTTTCATCCTTTTCCTGGCTTCTGTTACGGAAGAAGGAATTGAAGTCATTCAGGTGACAATCACAAGTATGAATGTTTATATTATGCTTTTTAGTTTGTCTTAACTATTTTATGGTGTGGGTTGGTCTCTTGGAGATGCTATGTGTTGCTTAGTTCCCCTAATAACTAATGAATGACAATCCAGGAATATAAAACATGCTGCAAGTTGACACACACTGGCTATCTTGCCCATAGCAGACATTGCTAACCATGTAAATCATTTCTCTCAGTTCAGACTTGGCATTATTTGGAGTATTTATCTTAGAGCAACTCTAAGCATCAGCCACCATTTGAATTGGAATCAGCCACAGGGATAAAATTCATTGCTGCTCAACTATGAGATGTATCATTAGAAATAATCTTTCAATACAAAAAAATTAGCTAGGCATGGTGGCATGCACCTGTTGTCCGAGCTACTCAGGAGGCTAAGTTAGAAGAAACACCTGACTTGAAAGTTAAAGCTGCAGTGAGCAGAGATTGTGCCGCTGAACTTCAGCTTGGGTTACAGAGTGAGACTCCGTTTCAGAAAAAGAGAAATCTTTCCTGAGTATGTGTATATAAACTGTATTTAGAAAGATAAAAAAGAATCTAATAATATAGCTTTTCCAGGGAAGGGAATTGAGACCTGAGGTAGGGATGGGAGAGAGATGTTTTACTATGTACTGTTTTCTACCTGAATTTTGAACCATGGTGATTGCTATACTCAGAATTAAATAGAATACAATTTGCAAATATTAAAAATATTCTCTTCTCATTCTGATCCATCTTATTCTTTTTACTTGACATTACATTGGCTAGGATTTCCAGTATAATGCTAAAGAGTAATGATGAAAGTAGAAAACTTTGTCTTGCACCATGCTGAAAACATTCCCTAAGGGTTCCATTTAATAGTTTTAAATAGAGTTTTACTTTGATAAAGTCTCTATCATCTATAATGGCTTTTGTCTGAAAATTTCCAAATGCTTTATTTTGCTAAAAGTAAATTGAATAAGTCAAATGAAGTACTGACAGTCATTTCCTCCAAAAACTTTCTTTGGGAAAAATACATTAATAATTCTGGCTTGTTTACTTAATTAATTTTAGATAATGAGGAAAAAAGATTGTTTAGTATTAAAAAATTAAATACCTAAGAGAACAAGTTAAGGACGTTTTTCGCTGCAATTTTAGTAAGTTTTTATATTAAGCCAGTTTCATTGCCTCTTTGAGGTGAGCACTGCCATCCTAGCATCTTAGTTATGGCTTATCCATCTCTGGTAGATGCATTTGTAAGATCATTCTTTTTCTGAAAGGCTGAGGTGGGAGAAGCAAAAGGCATGGCTAAGGTTTATAGTTCAAAACTAAAAATATCACCCCTGATGTTCTTCAACAGGAAATTGGTTAAATAAACTGATATATCCATACTATGAAATACTACTCACCAATAAAAAGGAACAAGCTATTAAAACATGCAACAAACTGGAGAACTGCCGGATTCTCCAGTTTTTGTGTTTCACTGAGTGGCTTTTATAACAGAGCACTGTACCATGCTGTGAAGTACTTTTCCCATGCTGAAAAAAGTAGCACTTTCTTTTTCACTGGCCATTACTGTCTGTGGGTAGCTTCCCCAAGGCTGCTGAAGAGAAGGAGACACGAGGAATGGATTTGGGTGCCAACACTCATCACAAATGCTTACTAGTTTAGCCCTACTTTATCAAGAAAATTAATTATAGAGAATAACTTTTTTTTTAATGGAGTTTTGCTCTTGTTGCCCAGGCTGGAGTGCAATGGCGCAATTTCGGCTCACTGCAATCTCTGCCTCCCAGGTACAAAGGATTCTCCTGTCTCAGCCCCCCAAGTAGCTTGGATTACAGGCATGCACCACCATGCCCAGCTATTTATTTTATTTTATTTGTATTTAATAGAGATGGGTTTCACCATGTTTGTCAGGCTGATTGCGAACTCCTGACCTCAGGTGATCCACCTGCCTCAGCCTTCCAAAGTGCTGGGATTATAGGCATGAGCCACCAAATCCAGCAGAAAATAACTTTTTAAATACTTTCATTAAGGTCCTAAATGTTAATCAAGGTCTAGAGAACTAAAAAACTGAGGAATGCAGGCTTATGGGGAACAGTACTTGGAAAAGATTATAATGCTTCTCTTTGGGTTCGTGAAGACTTGAGTATGATTAGAGGTAAAGAAATACATGAAAAGAAAAGTATAGGGATTTGTGGAACCAGTTCACAGGAAATACTGGTGTCTGTGAACTGAGAGAGAGAGAGGGCCCACATTTCTTCAATAAGCACTGGATTACCAGGAAAAATGGAAAGAAAAATTTTAATTTTATACAAAGATTTTAATGTTATACAAAAGAAAAAAATGAGAAATTAAGAAACTGGAATATAACATAGTATTGCAAATCTTACATGATATATATCTGAATGCTTCTCTGCAAGAGAGAGGAAGTGTATATGAGAGATAGTTCCATTTCTGGGTCTCATCTCAGAAAGATATGAAAAATTTAATATTACAATTAACCTCTTGATTATTACTTTCTCCTAATTGTTTTTTTAAAGTTTAATAAAAGTTAAACTTTTTATTTTTAGATAATATTACGTTCATATAGTTATGAAAAATAATACGGATGATCTTTTGTACCCTTTATCCAGTTTCTACCAATAACATCTTTCAAAACTATAGTCCAATTTCATGGCCAGGATATTGACATTGATACAGTCAATATTCAGAACACTCCATTAAAAGGCTCCCTCATGTTGCCCTTCTATGGTCATCCCCACTTTCATCTTATCTTCACCCCTCCTTAGCCCATAGAAACCAATAAATTGTTCTCCATTTTATAATTTTGTAAGATATTTCATATACAAAATAGTATATATATTTGTGTATACACACACACACACACACACACACAATTTACTGTGGCATGTAAATGTTTGAGATTGGCTTTTTTTCATTCACCATAATTCAATTTTCTGGCAATTCTCCAGTTTGTTGCATATTTTAATAGCTTGCTTCTTTTTATTGGTGAGTAGTATTTCATAGCGTGGATATACCAGTTTATTTAACCAATCACCTGTTGAAGAACATCAGGGGTGATATTTATAGTTTTGAGCTATTACAAAGAAAGCTGCTATGAACATTCACATACAAGTTTTGTGTGAACACAGGTTTAATTTTTCTAGTTTAAATGCCCAAGAGTGCATTTACTGGGTTGCAGGGTAGTTGCATGTTTAATTTTGTAAGAATGCCAAGATTTTTTTTTTCCTGGAGTAGCTTTACCGTTTTCTCTTCCCACCATAAATGTATGAGTGATTATTTCTCCACATCCTTGCTGACATTTGGTGGTGCTATTATTATTATTATTGAGATGGGGTTTCTTGTCACCCAGGCTGGAGTGCAATGGGGCAATCTCAGCTCACTGCAACCTCCGCCTCCCAGGTTCAAGTGATTCTCCTGAGTAGCTGGGATTACAGGAGCACACCACCGCACCTGGCTAATTTTCATATTTTTAGTAGAGATGGGTTTCACTATGTTGGCCAGGCTGGTCTCGAACTCCTGACTTCAAGTGATCCACCTGCCTTGGCCTCCCAAAGTGCTGGGATTACAGAGATGAGCCACTTTGCCTGGGTATTATTTTTTATTTCAGTCATTTTGAGATGTGTGTAGTAATATTTGCTTGGTTTTTATTTTCATTTCCTTAATGGTTGATAATATTGCACGTTTCTTCATGTACTTTTTTGCATCTATGTATTTTTTTCAGTGAAATGCCTCAATATTTTTGGCTCATGGTATAATTGCATTTTTTTTACTATTGAGTTTTGAGCGTTATTTATACACTCCAGATATGAGTCTCTGTCAGTTATGTGGTGTGCAAATCTCTCTCCCCACTCTGTAGCTTACTTTATAATCATCTTAACATAGTTTCCTAGAACAAATTTTTAAAAATTTAATGAAGTTCAGTTTATCAATTTAATAAACCTTATCAGTTTAAAAAAGTACAGTTTTTAATTTTATGAATCATGCTTTTGATTTCAAGCTGAAGAATGCTTTAGGTAGGCCTAGATCTCCAAAGTTTTCTCTTGTCTTTTTCTAAAAGTTTTATAGTTTTAGGTTTTAAATTTAAATCCATGATTAATTTTGAGCTAATTTTTTTAGGTGTGAGATTTAAGTCAAGGTTTGTTTTGACTTTGCTGATCCATTTTGTCCAACACCAATGGACAAAGCAATAATATTGCTTTTGCACTTTTTGCAAAATCATTTAGGGGTGTGTGTGTGTGTGTGTGTGTGTGTGTGTATGAGTTTTCTTTCCTTTTCTACTGATCTATGGGGCCACGCCTCTGCCAGTATCATACAGCCTTGACTGCTGTAGCCATATAAGAAGTCTTGAAATTGGACAGGCTGATTGCCTTTAATTTATTATTCTTTTCACAATTGTTTCGACTATTGTAGTTCCTGGTTCTTTCCATATAAATTTTTGAATAATTTTATGAATATATAGAAAAATAATACTGTAAGTTTGACAGGGAGTTCACTAAACCTACCTATCAATTTGAGGAAGAATTGACATCTGTACTGTGTGGTGTTACAATACATGGACCCAGTATGTTCTCTTTATTTATTTAGACATTTGGTGATTTTATTTTCAAATCAGTGCTTTGTAGTTTTAAGCATGTAAGTCCTAATGTCTTGTTAGATTTACCTCTAAGTATTCCATATTTTTAAGAAAATTGTAAATGGTATTCTATTTGTAATTTCAATGATGACATGATTATTGATGGTATATAAAAATAGATTTTTGTATGTTTATCTTGTATCCCACGAGCTTAGTGAACTCACTTATCTTTCTATTTTTCTGATAGAATCTTTGAGATTTTTTACATATGTAATTATGTCATCTGCTAATAGAAATAGTTTCATTTCCTCCTGTCTAACTTGTACCTCTTTTATTTCTTTTTATTTTACTATTGCGCTGGCTAGAAATTCAAGCACTAGGTTGAATAATAGTGGTGAAAGCAGGTATCCTTGACTTTTTCACAGGCTTAGGGAGGAAACATTCATTCTTTCACCATTAAGTATAATGATAAGACAGCTTTTCTGTAGATCTTTATGAAATTGAGGTGGTTCCTATAGCCCTATTTTTTTTAGAGATTTTTATCATGAATGAGTGTTAAATTTTGTCAGATTTTTTTTCTCTGCATTGATCGATGTTATTTTTTTTCTTCTTTAGCCTGTTAATATGGTAGATTAAATTAGCGGATATTTGCATATTGAACCATCTTTGCATCCTTAAAATAAATCCCATTTAGTCTTCATATATATTTCACTGAATTCTGCTTTATTAAAGATGTTTGCTTCTATATTGATGAGAGTTATTGATCTGTAGTTTTGTGTTTATTTATTAGTATTGTCCTTGTCTAGTTGTGATATTAGAATAGCATTAGCTTCATAAAATCAATTGGAAAGTCTTCTATTTTTTGGCAAAATTTGTACAGAATGGGTGTTAATTTTTCCTTACACGTTTGTTTGAATTCCCCAATGAAACTATCTGATCTTGGAGACTTTTGGGGAGAGATTTTTAGTTACAAATTCAATTTTCATAATTGCTATAGGCTATCAAATTATCTATTTCATATTAGATGAGTTGTATTAGCTTGTATGTTTCAAAGAATTGGTCCATTTTTCTCAGTTGTCAAAGTAAAATGTGCAGAGGTGGTATTGGGGTGCTTCGTTGCAACCTTGCAAGAGGAAAGCATAGGCTCCCCACTTAGTCTTGGCAGGCAAAGGTGGTGGCATGGCCAGTTTTTTCCGTGGTGTTTTGCTGAGGTAGAACAGTTATTGTCGAAAAGGTTTCATCCTGTCTGTGCTGTCCCTTTCCTGGTGTTTTAGGTAGAGAGAGTAGGTTTTCTTTTGTTTCTTAATGCCTGCTGGGGTTTCTGGGTTGACTGGCTTCTTCTGCTTCAACTGTAGGCTATAGGACACGAAAGAAAACAAAACATACAGAGAAAATCACCATGTTGGCCTTTGGGTCCTGAAGTCCCTAATCACCCTGCCTTCTTTTTCTTCCTTTCTCCTCCTTCCCTCTCCCCCTCCCCTCCCCCTCCCCTCCCCCTCCCCCTTCTCCCCTCCTCCTCCTTCCCTCTCCCCCACTTCCCTCTCCTCCCCTCCCCTCCCCCCTCCTTCTCCTTCTTCTTTCTTCTAGAGTCTTGCTCTGTCACCCAGGCTGGAGTGCAATGGCCTGATTTTATCTCACTGCAACCTTCGCCTCTCAAGTTCAAGCAATTCTCCTGCCTCAGCCTCCCCAGTAGCTGGGATTACCGGAGCTTGCCACCACACCCATCTAACTTTTGTATTTTTAGTAAAGGCTGGGTTTCCACATGTTGGCCAGGCTGGTCTTGAACTCCTGACCTCAAGTGATCTGCCCGTCTCGGCCTCCCAAAGTTCTGGGATTACAGGTGGGAGCCACTGTGCCTGGCCAGTTTGCATTCTTATTTCCATCTTTCAGTCTTCTTATGTTGTCTTATATACAAATACAGTGTTTTTAGTTGTATGTAATGGGAGAGTAGGGAAAAGTATATTGACTTTTTCTTCCCACCAGCACAAGTCCATGACACATTTTAAAATAAAAAAACAACATTAGGGAACCATGTCTATGTTGTGAGCCTATTTTTGTGTAATGAAAAACAAAATAAATAGCATATTATATTTGGAACATATATCAGTTTTACTGTATAAAATGCAAATTTATACTATGCAAGTTAAACATATTAATATCCAATTATTACACAAGTTTTCTTTCGAGGCAGAGATAAGGTAAAGTTGTGACATATTTTCAGTTTCTGCTTTGATACTTCTATATTGTAATATTTTTCTTATGAGCTATCTTTCCTGCCTCCTTCCTTCTTTTCTTTTTTTTCCCCCAAGTTAATGAAGTATTAATTGGACAATGTTATACCAAATGAGACTTTTTTGCCTTTGCTACAAATTGTAAAGGTTAACAATTGTAGCCATGTCATTTTGATTGTCTTCTTCCCCTGTAGGAAAAACATCTTCAGTTAGCCTTTCACAGTCCTTTACACGGACTTGCTCTCATAAATTGAAAAATTTCAATTTTGTCTAGTTTTCTGCACTCTTCGGTCACAGCATCCAGTTTCTCAATTTCAACTATTTTCTCAGCAACCTGAAAGATCTTTTAAATTGTGGATTTATATATGAGACAACATAAGAAGACTCTGAAAGATGGAAATAAGAATCAGAGCAGTTTTGGTGTTTTTCTTAGAGATGCGGTTTAAAGGTAGCATATAATTGTTTGTCTATGAACAAAATATATATAGTATGTTTAAATGTTCTTTCGGTTTGAAAATTAATGTCATTCTTACAACTTCTTCAGCATTACTGGGGCATGGAGCCATGATTGATAATCAGCCAGATCTGAACTTGACCATCAGCTGTGTTGTTAGATCTCCACACAGTTTCCTTCTGAATATTAGTTTTTTGTTAATTAAGACTCAAGGTTCTTTTGCATCTAATGCAATCTGAGTTTATCCATTGCTCTTTATAGTAACATTTCTCTTAATTATAGATATTTCATAGATCCTAGGAGCTCACAAACTATGGAACAACTTTTGCTTTCAGGTCTATTTCAATCTGTTTGCTTAGTTCATTATTATTGTGCATATTACCAGGTATGTATTTGCAAAAGATGAAGAAAAAGGAAGAAAACATAAAATTGATTATTAAGTCTATAAAAATTAAGAAGAAAACTCTGCTAACTGTTTTTAATGGTGATTAGTAATCTTGTCACAATAAGCTTTTTTTTTTTTTTTTTTTATACAGAGTCTTGCTCTGTTGCTCAGGCTAGAGTACAGTGGCATGGTCTCGGCTCGCTGCAACCTCCACTTCCTGGGTTCAAGCGATTCTCCTACCTCAGCCTCCCAAATAGCTGGGATTACAGGCACCCACCACTGCACCTGGTTAATTTTTATATTTTTAGTAGAGATGAGGTTTCTTGGCCAGGCTGGTCTCGAACTCCTGACCTTGTGATCCACCCCCATCAGCCTCCCAAAGTGCTGGGATTACAACAAACATTTTTACACGCCCAGGTAAGACTATAATGATATTCTCAAGATACCGTGTAAGGAAATGCAAGCAAAGGTGATAAGGAATCCATTGACAAATAATCAAATCATAATCTTAGCTATTACTTGCACTATTCCCTAGAGGCCATTTTTTTTCCCCATTACAATGAGTTTGAGGAGACGATGACAGAATAGAGGATGCTGTTACAGAACCTTCCCTGACCCTGTTTTAGTTTAATAATCTAGATGCAACTTTGGTAAATGTCTAAACCTATGTAAGTAGAACTAAACCACAGTTGATTCTGCCTGGAACACCCATATATTCTAGAATCAAACTAATCTAGTTTTTGCCTTCAATGGAGAGAGTAGTGGTGATATTTTCTCAGAAAGAAGTTTACTAATAGCTTGGGTAACTTGGATTTGGCCTTGCCAGTGGCAAAATATTATCACCAGGAAAAGTGCTCATCTTTCTCCTGTCAATATTTGGTTATCCTTCTGAACTTTTCTCAGTTCCACAGATATCTTATGGGCTCCTGCCTCTACCTGCATAGTCTTCCTCTGGAACTGGAACCACTTGATATAAATTGCTGATGAATAAGTATTCTCTTTGTAGAAACTCAGGCACCAGCCAGAAGACCCAGAGACTGTGGGTCAACTCCACTTGCATCTGTGACAGCACAGTTCTATAAACAATGTTTATATGTTTTTATTCAGAAAACAAAGATATTTCCAATTTGCAAAATTTTTAAAAAGCTTAACGAAGAATGCTGTCTTTTAAAAAATATTAATTTATTGCCATGAGTTAAGAACTACTTGAATGTCTTTTACATATCTATAAAAATGATATATTTTCTTTAAATTACTGATTTATTGTATAATACTTATGAATTCTTAAATATTGCCTTGGGGTTGCATTCCCAATTTGATCAATTTAATTTATTACTTTTCAAGTATATTGCTTAATTTAGAGTAGTTTATTTAGATTTTCATATCTATAGCTAACTACAATCAATTGACTTCTAATTTTGTAAAAACTTTATCAGCTCTAGGGATCAAGTTGGTCATTGTCTTATAGTTACGTCGGGCAACTATGTTTTTTTTTTCTGAGATGGAGTCTCACTGTCACCAGGCTGGAGTGCAGTGGCATGATCTCAGCTCACTGCAACCTCTGCCTCCAGGGTTCAAGGAATTCTCCTGCCTCAGCATCCCAAGTAGCTAGGACCACAAGTGTACTAATTCTGTTTTTGATACCCAGGTTAATTTTGAGATGCTCATTTCAAATACAGGAAGCCAGTTAGACAGACAAGTCTGCAGCTCGAGGGAGAAGTCAAAGCTGAGATGTAAACTAAGGAGTTATGGGATAGAAATAATATTGAAAGTCATGTGCCAGATGAGATCACCTGGGAAGTGGGTAGAGCTGGCAAGAATAGCAGAGTGCCCAGCCTTTCCTCCAGTGCTGGGAGGTCAAGCAAGGAAGGGAGACTGCCAGGAGACAGGAGCTAATTCTTGCATTTTTAGTAGAGACGGAGTTTCACCATGTTGACCAGGATGGTCTCAATCTCTTGACCTCATGATCTGCCCGCTTTGGCCTCCCAAAGTGCTGGGATTACAGCGTGAGCCACCGTGCTCGGCTGGGTAACTATCTTTTTGATCCATGACTTCGAATAAATAGCTGACACTGAAATTGTTAAAGAATAACGTGGAAAATCCCTCTGTTCATACCGTTCACCTTCATTGCTGTGGAAAATCTTTAACAACTTTATTTTTCAGTTGATCTGTTCAGGTTTTTCACTTCTTACTATGTTAATTTTGCTGTTACTTTTGCTGTTATTATAGTACTTGTTGGTCCGTTTTATAGAACATAATCCCTTTCATTGATATTTCTAATTTTATCACAAAACTGTGAAAGAAATCCATTATAATTTAATTATTTTATCCATTACAATATATAATATACCTTTTGTGATACTGATGTCTTATTTTGACTAAACTTACTATATTTTTTTCTTACTTTGACTTTATAGGCAACCATATTTTGGATTATTTATTACTTTTACTAACTTTTAGCTCTGTATTTTTTTCTGAGTTTCCATAAATAATTTCCTTCTCTCAAATATTCTTTGAATTTATATTCTCATTTTCTGAAATCATAGCTAATTTGTATTTCAGAAAATAAGGTTTTTATAAGCCTCCTCCATTGTGGAATTTCATACGTTTGTTTAAAAAGTGTTTACTTCGACTGGGAATCTGAATTTGATTAAGAGAAGAGTGAATAGAAATAGTGTGGCTGAGCCTGCTGTGCTCCTCATAATGCAGGAGATCCTGGTGGATGCCCTGGCTGGTGATCGCTGCACGGTTACAATGTGACCAGACATGTGTGATGAGTGGTTACTAAATAGAACCCCAAGATAGTACAGCAAGAGAATACCAGAATTTACATAGTCACAAACTACCAGAGCTTCATCCTAACCCAGGGAGATGACTTAGCAAAAGATTTGCAGGTGGTAATATCACTCACCCTGGGGTTCTTGCATTCTGGCAGGACTTTGTCCTGGAAAGGCAGGACACCTGAATAGCCACCACCTGAATACCTCTCCTGTGAAGAAATGGGCGGGCTGGGAATCCATGGTTCTTAGCTTTCCCATCCTGATGCATTTTGATGTCCTTTGCTACAATGGATTTTTAAACTGATTACAGTGAAATTTAGCTAGTGATGGTACATTTATGCCACACAGTGATCATGTGCACCAAGTTTTAAGCTTAGTCCTCTCAAAACAGTTTCAAATGGGTTATTCAGTGAATAGTGTTAAAGTATAATTTTCCAACATGCAAAATCATGACTCAGGAAAACATAAAATAAGCACACGTCAAAGACTTTAAAATGTATTAACTAATGAGGGAACTGGCTATTTCAAAGAATATTTAAGAACTAAGAGTGTTTATAGGCCAGGACTGGTGGCTCACGCCTGTAATCCCAGCACTTTGGGAGACCAAGGCAGGCCAATCACCAGGTCAGGAGTTTGAGACCAACCTGGCCGACACAGTGAAACCCCATGTCTACTAAAAATACAAAAATTAGCTGGGCGCGGTGGCACGCGCCTGTAGTCCCATATACTCGGAAGGCTGAGGCAGGAGAATTGCTTGAAACCTGAAGGCGAAGGTTGCAGTGAGCTGAGATTGTGCCACTGCACTCCAGCCTGGGCAACAGAGTGAGACTCCATCTCCAAAAAAAAAAAAAGTGTTTATAGGCAATTTAACAAATAAAGGTTAAAAAAAATTGTTACTCTTAACTGTTTACTGTCCAGTAGACTATAAATTTTGGAAATAATCTATTCCATTGGAAGAAAATTATTTGCATCCCTTCTGGAAAAAAATACATGTTTGCAAACAATTTCATTGAATCTGTAATTTTAAACGACTATTAAACTATGAAATGAACTAACTATATTCTCCTGTACAATCTTTGAATGGTCTTCACCTCTATAAGACATTGAAAGGATATGACACTAGCATTTTTATTTTCTAGTTTCAGATCTCTTTTTGTCCCACAGGTAATGGACAGCCCATGGTAAAGCCTTGATAATTAAATCTTACCATTTCTAGCGTTAGAAACTGATGGAAGTTAAAAGCATGCTTCCTTTAAAAGTCTGAAAAATCACTTAAATCCATTTGGTGAGAAACATTCTTTTACAATTTTTACTAAGCCATGTGGAAAATTATTTAGGCAACTAAGCAAGAAAGGGCCTGAGCAAAAACAAATGTATCAATTTTTTCCAGCGGCAGAAAGAAGGAGTTTTAATGTCACCGTGACCTAAAGATTTAGAGACATACTGAGATGAATTAGGCAAGAAGGAGTAAATGTATTAGCTTTACTAATCCTAGAGCAGTTCTCAAACTTCAGCTTATAATAAAAGACACATGGAGGCTTGTTAGAGCACAGCTTCTGGGGTCCACCCCTAGAAGTTGTTCTCAGAATGCGGCCCCCCAGCCCAGCAGAATCAGCCTCACCTGGGAACACTTAAGGAATGCAAATTCTTGGTCCCTACTATGCATCAAGAACTCTGGGATTGAGACTGGCCAATATGTTTTACAAGCCCTCAGGAAAATTATGATGCACATTCCAGTTTGAGAATTTTGCTCTTGGTTTAAGCCAGGAGTCACTGCCGACTGAGATCAAGGATAATTAAGAAATATGAATAACAACTCACGTGGTAATGCCAGGCAAGGTTCTAATCACTTCCCAGGCTCCACATCAGTTAACTTTTCATAAAGAGCTGATTAGAAAGGTGATGTTGAGGAAAGCAGACGTTGACCTCACCAAGAGAGCGGGAGAACTCACTGAGGATGAGGGGGAACGTGTGATCACCATTATGCAGAATCCACGCCAATACAAGGTCCTAGACTAGTTCTTGAAAAGACAGAAGAATGTAAAGGATGGGAAATATAGCCAGGTCCTAGCCGATTGTTTGGACAACAAGCTGCGTGAAGACCTGGAGCAACTGAAGAAGATTCGGCGCGTAGAGGGCTGCGCCACTTTTAGGGCCTTTGTGTCCGAGGCCAGCACACCAAGACCACTGGTCGCCGTGGCCGCATTATGGATATATCCGAGAAGAAGTTAGTTTGTAGGCCTTGTCTATTTATAAATAGTTTATATACCTAAAAAAAGAAAGATATTAGCATCTGTATTGATTCATGAATAAATTGGGTCAAAAAGAGGTTAAATCATCAGCACAAGGCTTAAGTGGTATAACCAGTATCAGATCAGATGGGCCCCAAAAATCTGTTTCTAATCACTGCTGTACAGTTTCCTATCGACAGTGGAACATTTCTTTCAGATTTGTTCCAACACGCATTACATCTAAATATAACAATTACTTTTTTTTGCATCTGGCTTAATGCCTCTCTCTCTAATACTATTCACGACATATTTCTTGAGGATTTCAGCATCCACCCATAGGAACTCTATAATGCATTCAACTTTTAGTTCTTTAATGCTCTCCTTAATATTCTGTTTTTAGCCCATATCAGCTACCAACTCCTGCGCTTATGCTCTGAAATTTAGCATTACTAGGAATGGTACCCACTCTACAATCTCAGTTCCGTGTACACTAAAATCTGATCATCATCTTCTCCTTTTCCAGCTCACTCCTTCTAGTATACCAGCTCCAGAAATTTGACCTCACTGGAGCCTACAGTCTTATTATCCTGCTGACTTGTCACTGTCACAGCCAAGTCCTTTTTTCCCAGCTGAGAGCCCAGGTTTCATCATATTCATCAACTTTTGACCATACACCTGAGCTCTCTTGTCTTCCTCTCTGTTCATCATTTTTATCTAGTTAAACTCAATCATGGTTAAATATAGCCCACAGTCCACTCTATACCTATACACATGCCACCGAAACTGGTGAGAAAAAATAATCATGTTGACTGGTCTCAGATTAAAGTCATGACCTCTAACCTCAGTGTTTCTTTTCCATAGTCCAGTGGTTGCCAAACTTGTCTGCACATTGATATCACCTATGGAGATTCAAAAATTGCTCATGCCTGTGTTTCACTCCTGGTGATTGTGATTCAATTGGTCTAGGATACAGCCTGGGTAAGAATATTTAAAAAATGCCTGCAACTTAGTCCATTTACACTTCAACTCTTCCTTTTTCACATCTTTTCTTTCCTAAAACCTGCAACTCCTTTTAAATTATCTTTCCTCTCAGTTTTCTCCCTTTTCACTGAGAAAATTAACCAGCAGAACAGAACACCTATATATTCCATCCACTGCATTTGCAATCCTACACTTGTCTTTACCCAGTGAGTTTGCTTCTTGGGCTGGTATGATGGATGAACTGCCCATGTCCCTATTTAAGGCCAACCTGTCTCTCGAGCATCCATCACCTCTTCCCTACTCAAAGGCATCACTTCAGCAGTTTGCCTGCTCTTTCCAAAATCATCTTTCTCATTTCTTTATAGCATTTACATCAATAAATATGTTATAATATCTACAAATATACTTATCTATCGGTTGTCTCCACCTACTAGAAATTAAGGACAAAGGCTCCATTGTTCTAGTTTACTATGATTCTTCCATGTTGAGAATTGAGTCTTTCAAATAGCAGACATCAAAAAATATATATATTTGTTGAATGAACAAATTTGCATCACTGTTGTGCTGGTTATTTGCAGTTTGGCCTAAAATCTATCTGTGCCCTTCTTTGCCTTGCTCTATGCCCAAGAAGGCTGGCTTCCAAAGACTGCTTTGTGTGGATTTCCTGGTCTGCTGGCTTTCTGTTCGGTTCAGCCAAAGTTAGGCAGAAAATCTAGGGGGCAGAAGGAGAGATCAGGACATGCTCTCCCAGTCGCAATCTGCGGTAACTATGCCTTTCCTGATCCCCGCTCTCACAAAGACACTCCTTTTCCTGTTGTGCCACTCAACTGGGCTCTGGTCAGGTGATATTTTCCTCTTCTGCTTCAGCTTTAGAGATGTCTGTGGCTCCCAGTGTTGCTTGCCGTCAGGTGTGTCCACATACTTTGTTGGCTTATTTACTGCTGCTCTCACCTCTAGAACTAATATCTTCATTAAAGTCCCTTTGTATGAATCATCTGGAGGGAATGAACTCTTTATTAGGAGTTGGATGGATCAAGTTGATTTAATAATCAGCTATACTTTTATTTTAAAAAATATAATTACCAACTTGGATGAATCTTCACGGGATTATTCTGGGTTAAAACTAAAAATAGAACTACCATATAGTTTAGCAATCTAACTTTTGGGTATATATCCAAAGGAATTGAAATCAGGGTCTCCAAGAGATATCTGCATTCTCACATTCATTGCAGCAGTATTCACAATAGGCAAGATATGGAATCAACCTAAGTGTTCATCCACAGATGAATGGATAAATATCTGCAAAGGGCAGACATTCTTTTTTGCTTAATTAGCTTTAAAAATAGCTTTATTTACATGTGATGGATAAATATATATGCACCATATATCCATTGGAATACATATCACATATATATTCTATTGTGTGCAGAGATTATACAGCTTTACAAAAGAAGAAAACTCTGCTATTTGTAACAACATGGATGAACCGAAAAGACATTATGCTAAATGAAATAAGCCAAACACAGAAGAACAAATACTATGTGATCCCACGCGTATGAGGAATGTAAAATAGTCAAACTCAGAGAAGCAGAAATAATAGTGGTTTTCAGGGATTAAGGGGAGGGGACCATGGGGAACTACTAGTTTAGGGTAAAAACTTTCAGTTATGTGACACAAATAAGACCTAGAGATCCACTGCATAGGGTAATTTCTATAGTTAGCAATACTGTGTTATATAATTTAAAGTGTTCTAAGAGAAGTGTTATCATATATACAAAATAATGATTATAAATAAATATAGTGGGAGAAAACTTTTAGAGGTGATGGATATGTTTATGACAAAGATTCCGGTGATGCTTTCATCAGTATATACTTACCTCCTAACTTGTCAAGTTGCATATATATTATATGTGAAGCTATTTGTATGTCGATCATACCTCAATAAAACAGTGAAAATCATGAATCTTCAAAGATTACATACTATATGATTTCATTTATATAACATTCTTGAAATGAAAAAATTAAGGGAATGGAGAATAGATTAGTGATTTCCAGGAGTTAGCAATTGCACCATCATTACTCTCATTTTGTTGTTGTTGTTTTGAGATGCAGTCTTGCTCTGTTACCCAGGCTGGAGTGCAGTGGTGCAATCTCGGCTCACTGCAACCTCCGCCTTCCAGGTTCAAGCAATTCTCCTGCCTCAGCCTCCCAAGTATCTGGGACTACAGGCATGCACCACTATGTCCAGCTAATTTTTGTATTTTTAGCAGATACAGGGTTTCACTATATTGGCCAGGCTGGTCTTGAACTCCTGACCTCATGATCCACCTGCCTTGGCCTCCCAAAGTGCTAGGATTACAGGTGTGAGCCACCACGCCCAGCCATTACTGTCATTTTTTGAAAGGAGGAAAATAAGGCTCAGGGAGGTTAAATGACTTGCATAATTTTGTCCAGTTGGTAAATGAGAAAATCAGGATTTTCGTTTGTGCCTCTTTTGCTCCAAAGCTCAACTACAGTTATCAAACTAGCTTACAAATAGCCCATGCAAAGGGCAGCCATTTTTTTTGTTTAATTTGCTTTAAAAATAAAAATTAGCCACCCTATTTATACATGGAGATCTACTTATAATATACACACATTTCCACAGCTTCTTCATTTTGAGCCTTTCCTCTTAAGCAAAGACTGGCACAGTTCTTGATGATACAGAGAAGCCCAGCTGTTTAAATATTTAGGTAACCGTATTGTAAAATGTATGCCTAGCCAGGAAGCCTTTTTTGCATGTAGACATAATTAAACAGGCAGATAAGCCCATGAAATATGTAAGGCTCCTTACAGATTCTCAAAGGAATCCTTTATAAGCCAATAAGAAGATGTTAGGAGAAAGCCATACCCAGTGTGAGAGAGAAAGGTCTCCGAGGATTTGAATGCTCCTGGAAAGAGCCACTGTGGTCACATCAGCAGGAGTCTGAGTACACATCAAGACCCAGAGGCACAACCCTCAGAGAGCTGGCATCTCTTTAGTCCCACAAAGGAGTCTCCAGCCTCTATACTCCAGTGGCCCGTTCTCATTTAGATTGCAAATCACTTCGCATGCGTTCCAGGGAATGCATTGAATGAACTCATGTTCCAAAGTTAGTTTAAGATCTGACTGGTATGTCCTTTGTTTGGTCAAATGCTTCTAATGCCACTGGCTCTCTCCTGGATGGTAATGAGGTCACATTAAGATTAATTATGCACTTGATTTTTTGCTAAATGCTTTGCTATAGACTCTGGTTAGTTGCATTTAATTGTAAAATAGATAATAAAAATTGCTTTAATAAAAGCAAAGCTCAGAATGCAGTAATAACAACAACAAAAATTATCAGAATTAAAATATTGACTGCTATTATTAGACTCTTAAAATGTGCCTGGTACCATGCTATCTTCTTTAATAAAAGTTGCATCTACCATCTTCACAACCACCCCGGCAAAGGAACCATTTTAATCCCAATTTTCCCACGAAGAAACTGAGGCTCAATGACAACATCGAATTTTGTCTCAGTCTGTGCTCCTGGAAAACAGTGAAAACTGAGAAATCTCCCCACGCTTTTGTGTTTCAGTAAATGGCTTATTGTGAAGACCATCCTTTCTGACATGACTTAGGCCAGACTCTCAGATGCCTGACCTTGTTTACCTATGAAAATGCCAGGCATGGGATCTCCAAATTTCTATTCCTTGCCCCAGATATGACTAGCTAAACAGTACCAACTGTAAAATACCTGCTACTTTGACTTGAACAAACTTTATTCAAGCTTCTTTTCATTCCCTATATCCCTGAACTTTGATTTATCCTTAACCTCAGCCAGCATACAGCCCCTCCTCCTGGCCCCTCCTGAGACTACCTCCTGGTAAAACCTCTCTGATCACCTGTCAGATCATGGTTGTACCCCAGCTAGTTAGAGAAAGCACCACACTCTGAGTTTCAAATTTAAAGTCCTTTATTTTTGCTGGCGACCGAGAGATGGCTAACGCTCAAAATTCTCTCTGCCCTGAAGAAGGGGCTTGGTTCTGTTTTATACCTTGCTTAAAGGAGGGGAGGGGGAGCCTAGCTAAAGCAGATTTTTTCCTCACAGAACCAGAACAGACAGAAGTCAAAATGTTAACTATTACAGGAAGATACACAGCTGTAAATGTAGGGGCTTTCGGTTAAAATGATAAACTACTACAGGAAGAAAAACAGATGTAAATACAGACACATTCCAAGGGCTGACTGATACCATCAGCAAAGGCGTTTCCAGGTGCGGCTATTACTTATCAGCAGACGCATCCCTAGATTGGGCTGGTACAGCTTAACTCGGTATCTTATCAAGTAAGGACATTCCTGGGTCTACTTGAAGTCAGCTTGACCCAGTTATGTCTCAGGGTCAGGGAAGAGAAGGCGGGGCAAGTAAAGAAGCTAACATGGTGTCTGTCCAGCTCAAGAAGCTAACATGAAGTCTGAACAGCTCTCAGCTAAGAAAGAGTCAGTTAGGCTAACAAAGGGTAAGTTATCACATCATGACAGCTGCCACCTCCATCCATTCATCCAGTTTCATTCTATCTTTGTTTATTCCTCTCTATACAGGAAAAGCCCTTTCCTTCCTAACCTTTGAGGCACTTGCAGATCTCACAGCGGGAGCCTTCTCCCTGCTACAGTAGTTGGTCTCCTGCAATTGCAACAATATATCTCCCCCAATTCAGTAATCCTTTGGAATAAAATCCTTCCTTATTTACAGTCTGATTTGTTTTATTTTATGTAAGTGATAGAATAGTGATTAAACCATGTACTTGTCTGAATCAAGATATTATACACAACACTGCATAGGAATTAAAACTCTAGAAAGCCTATGCAGACTTCTCACATCCCCCAGACCCTAGTTTTTCCTAGTATGAATTCACTCTGTGAATACATACATCACATCTTAATTACTTTCTCTCTCCCTGACAGCACTGTGAGCTTCTCAATGGCAGGGCTTGGTTTTGAATCTATATCAAGAAGCTGTCAAAACAAGTGTTTTCTGAAAGAGTATGTAGTAAATACTATTTAGAATTAAATGACTGCTATTGTAGAGAAGAAAAAGAAAACCCACTTTTTCCTTACTTTTTAAGTTTTCCAGCTATGAACCTGCAAATTAGACTGACAAAAGACAGATTAACAGGAAAGACAGAGCATTAATATATGCAGCAAACCTACACAGGAGAAACCCAGTTATGAGCCACTCGGAAGGGTGATCAGAACCTGGACTGATGTATTAATAGCATTTTAACAGAAAACAATACATTTGTAGAGAGATGATAAGACAAAGGAAAAGATTTTAGGATTCCAAAGGTGGCAAACTGTGAGAAGGTACATATATAGGGGGACAAATGGAGAAGGACTTGTTTGCACAGGTCCATCTCAAGGCTAACTTTCATCTTCTTCGTGGCCATAAAACTTCCCCAGCAGAGAGGATTGGTGGCTGTGTTCATATTTCAAAAATTTCTGCTTTTAATCAGAGAAGAGAAGACCTGGGAAGACTTTTTACTTCATCTATTGAATCTTAACTATTTTTAGCTCAAAATAATCTTTATGCCAAAGTGGCAGGTTTGGGGGAGGCGTATTTTAATCTCTTACACTATGCTGAGAAGGTCTTTCTTTGATCCTCAGATTCTTATTCCTATAATAAGCCCCAGACTCCAGGTGGTCATTCCACATTGCTCTCACAGTGCTATGTAAGCCAGCCCTCAAAAGTGCCCTCTGGATACTGGCAAATTTGAGCACATCTTCTAGATAAAGAGGGGTGTGGAAGTGTGCCAACATGCTCCTATTTCTGCCAGCAAATCCAAGAGACAGTTGTCCCTGCTGCAGTGGGCTATCCATAGAAACGCTTGTCATCATGCTCCTGCCACCAGAGTCAGGAAATGCTGTGACCCACGTACCATGCTCAAAGAACCAGGTTTGGTGATGCTTTTTCTTATAGTCAAAATACAGATCCCTGTGCTTACTTCTAGCTGCAAAACTCCTCAACTGACTGATTCATCTCAAGATTGGCTCCAATGCCCAATACAATGATACTTTACTGCCACTATAGTACTTTGGTGCCACTGAGCAGGAAAGGCTTCGGATGGGCAAGGAGACCACAGAGTGTGGGATCATCATGGCTGAAGACAATGGCAATATCGGTAGTCATCGGAAGTGCATGTAGCATGACATTCAACAGCTTGGAAAAACACAGATTGACCTGAGTACACTAGTACAGAAAACCTGGTCAATAGGGAGAACAAGAAGCTGAGAGGCCAGTGAGGACCTTGAGGGCAGCTGGAGACAAGTCACTGAACTGGCATCATTGTCTGGGGTAAATGCCAGAGGATCATTGTATTTATCAAGGGAATCAAGGACGGGAATGCACAAGTAATGACTTTAAAAGCAGAGGTTTTACAGGCAAAAGAAAGAGAACAGAGAATAGCTCTCTCTCCTGCAGAGAGAGAGAAACCCCCAAGTGGGTCTTCCATTTTCGTGGTGAGATGCATGGGGCTTTATAGACAAGCTTGAGGAAGTGGTATCTGATTTATATAGGACCTAAGATATTGGTTGGACAAGTAGTGACATTGGCATAGCACATGAAGAAGCTGGGCATCCCACCAGAATCTTTCATTTTACAGATGGGATCTTTACCTTTCCCGGGCGATGATGTCTGTTCCTTACTGTACATGTGGTTGACAAAAAAAAGGGACGATGGAGCCACCATGTTGAACATGCTGGCCCCCAGATAGCCTTCGACTGGCACAGCTGCCAGTTTTCACACATAAAAGCTTCCAACTTGATTATTTATGTCTGCAGCTTGATTTTAAAGTCTGCCTTTTGCTTAAAAAAAATAATTTTGGGGCTGCCTTTCATTAAAAAGAAAACCTTACCAAGAACTTTCTTACACTCATTATCTGCCAAAATAATTTCTTTTTAATTCCTATGTCATCACCTTTTGGGTTTCTTTGTTCCTTGGGGATGTGTAAACCTTCTCCTACCTCCAAAGGCCTTATTAGACAGGGTTGGGGGAGGGGGAATACATTTAAGAGAGAAGAAAAAGACCTAATAAAAACTTACATAATTTGAATGTCATCCAAAAGACCAGCAGGATGGGTAAATAGTAGAAAATAACTTTATTGCTGATATCAGTTTGCAGGCTGGGAATGGACAGTTTTCATTGTGGATCAAAGGTGCTCTCTCTTCAAAGAAATGAAGGGCAGTTTGGGTTTTACGGCTCACAAGTCAGTATCATATATATTCAGTTGGTTTTGGGGAAAAGCTGTACATATTTATGAGGGGAGCCAAGCACATCCATAGTGGGTAAACATGCATGTAACATGCATCCTATGTTAACTTTGGGGCGGGGTTTTAACATTAAAATGGGGTGGAATTTGCCTCTTTATGACACAAAGACCATTTGTGCGCAGCCTCTATAAGCTACTGAAACTGGTTTAAAGTCTGCAATTACTTATCAGAAAATAATGTTTGTAAGGCTAGTCCTCTGTCCAGTTAGAATTGTAGTGACCTGGGTTGTAAGTCAGAGTTAGGAGGGGTCTGATAACTCATTGTTAGGGGATTTAAAGCCCTAGGAAAGTAGAAATTTGCCTTGCCAGCTGGGCCCTGAACCCTCTACCTGTAGGTAACTTTGTTTTCTCAACCTTAGGGCCCATCTTAGTTGATAAAAGGGTATCTATCATAAATTAAGGATGAAAATTTATCATAGAAGTTTTCAGATCTCTCAGATCACATGACTTTGAGTTTATCAAAAAGAGAATGTTAACTTAAAGGAACCAAGACAACTTTAGTCACATTTTAAACTCCACCTTCAGTCAGCTGGAGTGCGATCTTCAGCACAGGAAAATAAAGAAGCTTACACACATAAAGAAGCTGTTCACATCTGAATATCAGTCCAGAAATTCTGATATCATCACACCACAAATGAGAGCGCTCTCGGCAGGAGGATATGTGCTAAAGAAATGTGCAGAAGTCAATAGTCAGCTAAAAAAGGAGAGATAAAAGATCATTCCAGGCAGATGGAAGAGTGACAGCAAGGTCCCTGAAAAAGGAAGGTGCAGGACATATCTAGGGAGTAGGAAAAAAAAAACAGTGTAGCCCAGAGTACTGATGAGCGTGTGCCTGTGGGTGTGTGGGGTGGAGGCAGGGAGATGCAAGAATGCGTCTCAGAGAGCAGTTGTGGATAAGCTTACATTTATAATTGTCCGTGATCAGCCATTTTATGTTTTCTCATTGCATTTTATTTAAAAAAATGTATTTACACATTTAAATAGAGATAATTTCTAGCTTTCCAGATTTGTGAATTTGTAACTGATTGGATATTTCAGCTGCCTTTTCCTGGAAATGTTCATGGCTTTTTAATTTTAACATTCATGCCGAACAAAGAAAATAAGGGTATGTCTTCAGTTTCTCTAAAGTTTGAACTAGGGAAGTGAACTACAGTTGCTGCATCCACTGTCCCTTAGGTGACTCCAAACGAGTGTACAGAAAGAATTGAGATGAGTCTTGCCGAGGCACAGAGAGGACAGGAGTGTGTCTGAGACGTTGCTTTCCCTATTTCCCCACATCCACCAGTGAGTGGGGTAAAGTGCTGCCAAACAACTTGAAAAATATATATATTTTTTTACTTGCTGTCCCATGGTGACCCTTGCAAATGCCAGGATGCTGGTAATTTTCTAATCTTCCGTCATCTCTTGAATCACCAGTGATTCCTACTGATATGTTTCTTTCTGTCCCACAAGTACTTTCTGATCAGGAATATCCATAGCTGGCTATCAGGCCCCCAGCCCTGGCCCTCCTTTCCTAGTATTTCAGGTGTTGGTGCCACAAATTTCCCAAGGAGCTTCTCTGAGAATGACCAAGGCAAAAATACTAATCTGGAGTGCCACAATATGGGAGGACCTAGACCCTCACACTAGGCCTTCGCTCCGTATCTGGAGTTACTTGTTGGATCAAGTAATTTTGTTTGTTTGTTTGTTTTGAGACTGAGTTTTACTCTTTGTCTAGACTGGAATACAATGGCGTGATCTCAGCTCACTGCAACTTTGCCTCCAGGGTTCAAGTGATTCTCCTGCTTCAGCCTCCCGAGTAGTTGGGATTACAGATATGTGCCACCACACCTGGCTACTTTCGTATTTTTAGTAAAGACAAGGTTTCTCCATGTTGGTCAGGCTGGTCTCAAACTCCCAACCTCAGCTGATCTCCCCACTCGGCCTCCCAAAGTGCTGGGATTACAGGCATGAGCCACCGTGCCCGGCTTGGATCAAATAAAGTTGATGAAAAGTTGGTGAAGGATTCACCTACTCTCTCTGTCTTTCCCACCTCTGCACATGGATACACAAACACACTTTTATGTATTCTTGCACACATGTATGGACTCAGACACACATGTACACTTACACATGCACACACATGCATGCATGCATGCATTCATGTTATATACACATGCATACACACATGCTTGCATATGCATTCACATATACATGAACACACTGGTAGAATGACTGCCTTGAAGAGAGTGTAAAGGTCAGGAACCCTTGTTCCTATGACTGGCCACACTGTAGGGGTCCTTTTAGCCAGGTTGCTTCAGGGAAGTCTGTGCTTCTTACCAAAAATTGGCAATCGATTATGACCAAACACCAAGTAGCGAAGAAATCAATGGAGACCAGCATAGAAAGGCGGGAGCTGAGGGAAGGGAAGTAAAGGGCCAGTCTCCTGCCTATAATGAGCTTGTCATGAATTAATGCTAGAAAGTCCAGCCACAGAAGGAAAGAAATGGTAAATTAGAGGGCCAGTCTTAAAAGGTATTGCAGAGAAAAATAGGCAGCAAGGAGTCAGCATGGAATAGGCAGATGGAAAGGACCCAGGCACACCCCAGGCATGTCTTAGGGGAACCAAGCATACCTGAGGGCCATCTTAAGGTACAGTTAACAGCTACTCTGGAAGAAAAGGGACATTACCAGATATTGTAACGTTGAACAGAGAGGTCACAAGATCCTTATTGGTCTGAATCAAGTTTGACATTCTCCTTTCTTTGCTTTTCATTATGGGGATTCTCTAAGCACAAAGCATTCCATTCACAATACACATCCATTTACTGCTTAGCCTTCTGCGGTCAATGGAGCCTCCACAGCTTATGAAATTGCAAAGACTGAGAATACCCCCAAGCTTTATGGTCTGCACTATAATTCTAGGATAAATTCCTGCAAGAACTGAGTGTACACTAGCATTTCAGCCCAGAAGGAAGGATTTTAACCAGTCAGAGCACAATGACACAATTCTCCATTCATTTTTCAAGTTACCAGCCTGTCCCATTTCAGAGCAAGAAGCACAGTAATAAAGAGCAAACTTAAACAGGTTTATCTGGAGATCTTAATAAACAAAAGTTGATTGCTTTAAAATATGTTAGTGCAAGGTTGGAGTTAGTTATGAGAGATTGTTTTCATGAAATATAAGATATGCATTAGAATCTTGAGACTGCTGAAATAAGCAAAGTATAACTGTGGCTTAGTGCTCAAATTTATCTGGATTCAAATCCCAATTCTGTCCTTTGTGAGCTGTGTGACTTTGGAAAAATCATTTAATCTATTTATTTCTCAGTGTATTGATTTGTAAAGTGTGTACAATAATGATACTTATATCTCAGATACTTATTACCCTTTACAAGGGAAAGTCTATATCCCTGGGTGATGAGCAAGTCATGCCTGTAGAGAGAGCTCATTCAAGGAATCTGGGTCCTGGTGAAAAGGCAGGTCCTTATAACTACAAGTGGGATTTGAGGGGCAGGCTCTAAGGGTGAACTGGACATCAGGATTGGAATGTTCTTTTGGCTACTGGGGAAGTCAGAATGCTAGGAAAACAATTTCCTGTGTTAGCTGGGTGTCTGCACTTGCCAGTGCGGCTAGAAACTGGAGGAAAGAACACAGGAAGTACAGGTGATTCTGGGGGTCAAAGTTTACATTTTAGGAAACAGAGCAAAATCATCCACCACTGTGAGCCTGGGGTAGGAGAAAGCTGAGACAGCAATGAGGAGCGTTGTGTGATGAACCAGAGGGTTGGAGCACCTTGTCTCTTCTCCATTATTGATCACCTCCAGAATTCAGGCAAGCCTTGTGGAAACAACAGGTCATCTCATCTATGCTAAAGAGATTCCAAGTCCCTGAGTCAGAGCTCTGGAGACAAAGCAGTGTATTCAGGAAGCAAAGGGTCATGTGACCTTTTTAGGAAGATACCCCTCCCCACAAGCAGAAGGTAAGAACCATAAGGATGGACAGAGATCATCCCTCACTTCTACCCCAGAGAGTCTCTTTCTAGGGCTTGGACAAGGAAGTTCTGAATTTTATTCACCAGATAACATTTACAAAGAGCAGAAAATTAGGAAGTTTCTAAAGAGGGCCTTCATCCGCAAGTCACATTGCATGCCTACACTGAATCTCTGTTATTGTCCTTCAATTCTAGGATGCTCTTCAGAAAACCAAAACAAAATTAAAACGAAAACCAACCTTCTACCCACAACAAAACCTTTCTTCCAAAATGGGAGTTGGGCTGGCCTTTTTTCTGTTGCTCTAGATCTTGCAAATACTTCTAATGATAGATTGGTTAGATAAGGTGATAAGGGTGATTTAAACAACAAACTCCTTGATAAGGGTGATTTAAACAACTCAATCAAGTAACTGGAACTGAACTGGCATTTTCCACAATTAATCAGGACTGAATTTGTCAGGCAAATACATAATGATTCCCAGCTCCAATTCAAAGATGTTATATTACCCCCAGTCTATTCCTCAAAAATGTTAAACTGTTCATTTTTCTCATTCTTTTCACATTTTTCTTTCTTGATTCTCAGATGACTGTTGAATCAGAGGAGTCTTAATTTCAGAAGATCCCAAATCTCCCCAAGCCACCTGTCTGTGAAAAATAAAATCTAAGGATTTCTAGTTATTTTATTAGGAGGTTAAAACGTCATGGAGAAGTATTGGGAAAAAGCAGTAACTACCATAACTATCCAAAAAGCCAGGTGAGCTGTAAAAGGCATGGATTTAGTCATCCAGTGCTTTGAGAAACCCTAGTAGGTGTTCTAGGGAACCTGGGCTGAGATAAACTAGCTGAAAACCAAAGCAAAATTAAAAGGTGGGGAAGAGGCTGAGGTAAGGGAAGAGAGAAGAAACTGAGAACAAACCATAGAACATTCTGCCCTGGGAATGAATTTAGGCTGAAGGATGCATGACAGAAGCAAAGCCAGTTGGGTATATTTATCATCCCACAGTAAGGACGGTGGGGGCAGCCTTTGAGTTGGCAAGAACATAGACGTGGCCTATGAAGTGGTCATTCTCCCCTGTCCAAGAAATCCTACAAAACAGAGTTTACAAACCTTTTGGCAGATGCTAAATTATCTGTGATAGAATGATGCTAGGAACTGTGGTCAAAAGATACCGAGATTTGGCGTCCAAACCAGTGTTAGTTCTGTCCCTTCTCCTTGGGATCATTCATAGCTATGAATGCAGTCAAAATAAAGATTCTTCCTCTCACGTAGAAAAGAGGCTCAGAAAGCCATGAGGCTTGGACAGGGACACAGAGTGGCACAGAGGAAGGGCACCATGGGCTCTGACTCAGGCCAGTGCTCCCTGCACAGTAGATGCACTGATGTGAGGATGCTTGGCTCCTCCTGCTGTCTGGGAAAGCCCTGGTACCTGATTACCTTTCCTGCTCACAGAGCTAGCACTGCAGACATTCTTATGTGCCCATGCCTGGCCAATGCATTCATTGTTGGGGCTTGGACACATTTACTATCCATAATCTCAGCCGACCATGAACTGAGCTGCTCTATTTGTTGTTCCTGCCTGCTGACCATATTTGTCCACATGCTGTCCTTATGCAGGTCTCGTTTCTGCTCCTCAGGTTATACTTGGTTCTGTGGTTCTTTGACAACCTTTGCCTAGACCTCAGGGGTGGAAACTTGGCAGTGCCGCATAGTCTGAAGAATGAATGAAAAAGCAGTTCCCAGTGTGCTCTCAAACTCTGAACACTGGAATCAGACTGCCCGTGTTAGGTCCTGGTCCTAGTTCTGACACGTGGGACTCTGCAACTTAACTTTCCTGAATTGCAGTTTGCTCATCAATAACATAAGATAATAATGATGTCTTTCCTTATAATTATGCTAATTATAAATATAGCACCATGCTTGGCGCACATTAAGTGAAAAAATGCTCACTGACTTTTATTAAGGTTACTATTATTTATGACAGGTTCTACCTCTTTTTCTGCTTAAACTAAACTACAAAAATTAAGGTCTCAAAACACTTGCAGATACCACGTGACCCAGGGATCCATCTATAATCTTCTGGCCAGCCATGTGTTTCCTGAAAAAGAGGAACATACATGTCTGTAACTATTTGCATTTCCCCAGAATAGAACCTGAAGGGATTTACTCCACTACTAACTATTCTGCTGAGGTCAATGTAAATTTAGCTGCATCGATTCCCCTGTGAATGTATAATTGCTGCATGGCGGATCGATCTCCATCACATCAGCACTGTTTGGAAGGCAAGTCTGCACATAATGTACACACTTCCTCTACTGCTGTCTGGAATGCCCACGAAAGTGTCTTCTACTTCCTTCTGCCAAGAGAAGGTGGCCCAGACAGCTTGCTCTTTTGGGAATAAGAATTACTGGAAGATCTTCACATGCAATACTAGAAAAATGGCTTGTTGCTGCTTTCTCTCCCCATCTGTAGCATAAGAGGCAGTCAAGTGAAAACATTAACAAATTGCAAGAAGATAAAAGTCAATAAGCCAAAAATTATAATTTTCAACATCTTGAAGGACAATTATGAAACAAAACTAAATAACTGCCTTTGTCTCCTTTGGTCCCAGAGGGAAACTGCAAAACAGAGATGACAAGCTAGTCTTAACGTTTTCATGTAAGATAAAAGAGGTCTTTGAGATGGGGAGAGAAAACTCTACTCGAACCTAAGCTACAGATTTAAAGGAGCAGATATTTTGAATCAGCATAGGTAATGCTCATGCTAAAATACCTACCAGTATGTTTTTCAGTGTGATAATATTTCTGTGTATTAGCTCTCTTTTATAACAAATAAAAACATCTCACACTACCTCAATCAGCATAAATGAGAGAATTTCTTCTAATAATGAAAGAGGGGTGTCTCTTGAAACCCAAGACCAGGAATGCAGACTAGAAGTCAGACTTGCAGTTTTTCTGTATACATATTTCTTATTTATCTCCTTCTCTGCAGACCATGTTTCTTCACTTCCAAGTCTACATCATTAAGACAAAAAAAAGAGTGACCCACACTTTTTGAATTTTAATATCACTATTATCCAAACATAGAGTCATGACATCTCACTCAGCCTTAAATTTCAATACTCACAGATAAGCTTCTGATTGGCCCACCTTGGTTTTGAGGCCTCTAAACTAAAAATAAAATCCTGAGCCCTCATCAACTGAATGGATGCCCTTGTGGCCAAGGGGACCCCAGAAAATCCCTGAAAACTGAGTTGCTAGCAATGACAAGATGGAAGGCCAGACACAGCTCATTATACCTCGCCTTCCTTTACAGTTTAGACACAAAAACTGACCAGTATTAATGTTAAACCAGAGATCATAAGACTGACAAAACAGTCTCACTGTAGCAATAAGATACCAAAATTATAAACAGGATCTAAGGCCATGGCAGGTAAGGGTTAAGTCCCTCACTCCTACACTTAAAGGATAAACTATGTTCTAACGGCCACAAGTTTTTTTTTTTTTTTTTTTTTTTTTTTTTCCCCCAAGCAGCTATATAAGCACTGGCCTTGAGATAAGCAATATTAAAACAATTACAACTCATCCAGCTCATAGACACTTACTAACCGATGCCCTGGTCCACCAGCCATAACTGCAGCTTTGATTGCAGAAGAGACTGATTCTAGTAACTTTATTCAGATAAGAAGACCCCTGACCATGGCTGATTGTGACTGGTTTATGGAGGTTGTATATTGTATGTCTTCTTGTCCTGAAAATGCCTTTGGATGTAGAGGTCCTAATCGTAATACATTTAAATATTAAGTCTCCACCCCAAAGTGAACATGGGTTGTATGTTATATGCATGTTTGTTCAATACACATATATATTGAACTACTTTCATGAATATTCATAGCTCTTCTTGTAACCTGTTAAATATGTATGTTTAGCTAACCCATTCAGCATAAACCTCCTATCCCAACCCCTCCTCTTTTAAAGTGCTTGTCTCTGGTCTTGGCTGGAGGCAGTGCTTCTCAGCTTGGGAGATGGCCAACTTGCAGGTTGTAACCTCTTATATGAAATCAAGTCTCCTCTCCTTTTCTGCATTTGTATATGTCTCTTTTCTTTTCTTTTTTGAGACGGAGTCTTGCTCTGTTGCCAGGCTGGAGCACAGTGGCACAGTCTTGGCTCACTGCAACCTCTGCCTCCCGGGTTCAAGCTATTTTTCTGCCTCAGTCTCCCAAGTAGCTGGGACTACAGGTGCGTGCCAAACGCCTGGCTAATTTTTGTATTTTTAGTAGAGATGGGGTTTCACCATGTTGGCCAGGATGGTCTTGATATCTTGACCTCATGATTCACCCTCCTTGGTCTCCCAAAGTGCTGGGATTACAGGCGTGAGCCACCATGCCGTGCCTACATGTCTCTTTTTTAAGTTCATAGGCCCAATTAACAGCAGACTAGGGCAGGATTGGGGCACAGTCACATTACACAAAATGCCTGTCAGATTCACTATTGTGAACTAGAGTTGGAGGAAAAGAGAATACATTTAAAGTGGTAACACTCTGCACTGAGAAGATGCTATAATAGCTATCCATGATAACTCCACTACAGAGCCAACACATTCAAGGAGGGGCATTTTTCATACAATATTTTGGTTAAATCGAGCAATGTATGAGTCAAGATGGATGAGGTCAAGAAGAGTATTTATTAGTACTTGCAACACTTTAGGTTGACCTGTGGTTCATTTTATTCTAGCATGAGAAAAATGAGTCTCAAAGTGAGTCTCTAGTTTTTGATATTTAGGTCTCTAGGCCACCCAGAGGAGTGACTCGGATCCCTGAAGGCATCAGGGATTTTACACAGGAAATTACAAGCTGGTCAGGTCAACATCTCTATAGGTATTTTTTCTATAGTTCTTGGAGTCTTCCTGTGGAAATCTCTCCTCACCTGGATTTTCTGCTTTCCAAGTGGTCACACGTAAGCCTTTAGGAATCAAGGGCTTTGGTTATGTAAGGCTACGCCTCTCTACTTTCCTGCCCTAGGAAACGGAGATGGACACAATGCAAGCAATCTCATCATCTGCGTGATTCCCAGAGGCAGAATTACTCTGCAGCTAGCCTTGCTCTCTTTCCTCAGGGCTCATCTTAGGCTTCCTTTAATTATCAAAGAGCAAATAGATATCCTAAGTAAAAGGCATCGCTGGGCCAGTGAAGCCCTCCTCAAGTCTAACTGCCCAAGCTAGCAGTGCAGAAGGAGGAGGGTGATGTCTAGAGTTCCTTTACTCCCATGGTTCCACTCTGTAATCTTATCAAATGTTCCCTACAGAAAGAGGCCAAGAGCTGCCTGGTGGAGAGTAGTCACGGAGAGTAGGACATTGTAGTTTTGCATGTGGAACTTGGCACTCAACAGGCAAAACCGAGAGAAAAGGAAAGAGTGGGGAGAAGGATGGGTTTAAGGTGGTTTCCAAGCCCCAAATCTCCCATCATTTATCAGAACATCACTTGAAGAAAGAACTTAGAAATACATGAAAGTTACTGACAAAATTTTATCAAATCACTTACATTTTGGCCTAAGTGTTTTTCTCCTATAAACTTTTAAATTATACATATAGAAAAAAACACAAAACATAAATGTCTAGCTAAATTAATTTTCATAAATAAAATCACTGATTCCTCTCTCAGTAGCTTCCCATCCAAAGGTCATTACTATTCTAACACCATTAGGTAGTTCTGTCTGTTACTGAAATTTGTACAGTATGTACTTTCTTAGGTCTGGTTTCTTTTACTAAGAATTATCCAGGGCTAATTTGTGTTGTTTGTATGTTTGTTATGTAAATTTAATTGATTTGCAATTCTGTATAGGATCACAAAGTATGAATATGAAACAATATATTTATTCATTCAAACATGGATGGACATTTGTACTGTTACCATTGTAAGATCATTACAAATAATGCTGCTAAAATGTACGTAGATTTATATTGGGAATATACTGATGAGTAGACTTCCTGTGTCAGGAATATACATATATGAAATGAACTTCAAGATATTGCCAATGTACCTAAGAGGTTGCACGGACATAACATATAATTCTAACAGAAAACTATGAAACTTTCCATTGTTCCACACCTCCCCAACAAATATTATTGTTAGTTTTTTTTTAATCTGACAATTATATTTCATATTGGTTTTTATTTGCATGTCTCATAATTGATGAGATAAGCACCTTTTCAGATGTTTATTGGACTTTTGGATATCTCAATTGTGATATGCCAGTTCAGGCATTTTATCATTTTCTATTGGGTTCTTACTGTTTGTGGGAGCTCTTCTGACAAAATATTTTGTTAGCTATGTATACAGCAAGTATCTCTCATACTGTAACTTGGCTTAATGGTGTCTTGATGAACATAAGTGCTTAATTTAATATAGTTCCAATTATTAATCACCTATTTTTATTTTTTAACTTTTTGTGTTCTTTTTAAGACTTTTTTTTTTTTTTGAGACAGAGTCTTGCTCTGTTGCCCAGGCTGGAGTGCAGTGGCATGACCCTTGGTTCATTGCAACCTCCACCTCTCAGGTTCAAGTGAATCTGGTGCCTCAGCCTCCCAAGTAGCTGGGATAACAGTAATGTGCCACCACTGGCTAATTTTTGTAAAGACATCTTTCATACCATAAGTATATGGAAATATTTTCCTTTGTTATTGTGTAAAAGCTTTACTGTTTGCCTTTTACATTTGATCTATAACCCACCTGTACTCAATTTTTGCATATTATGTGAATTAAGAATAAAGATTAATTTTTACATGACTATCTAAATGCCTCATGTTGATTTAAAAAATCCTTTCTCCATTGCTCTGAAGTCTCCTTTGTCATAAAGCAAGTAATCATCTACATGTGGCTCTATTTCTGAGCTTTCCATTCTGTTTCAATTTTTTCTGCTTGGTACATATACAACACTAGCTTTAGCGTTATAAAAATCTTGGTACTCAGTAGAACATTTTGTCCAATTTTGTTCTTTGTGGTTAACTTTAAGATGTATGAAAATTTCAGTTGTCTATTTGTTATCACTCTCTAGCTAAATTCCCCTGCTTTCAGGAAATACATAAATGATTTTAACTCTTTTGAGTTTCTTTATGATATAATATTAATAAATATCTGTGAATACTTATAAATGAAAAAGATGCTTATTCTGGTACTGCTTTTATGCAATATTGTACACATATCAATTAAGTCAAGTTTGAAAGGGTCCAACTGGATTCTTTTTGATATTTGTCTTCTTGCTATATCAGTTTCTAAGGGAGGTGTGTTATTGTCTTCCACAATAATTGGATATTTGTTTATTGCTCCATTATAGTTTTTGCTTTGTATAATCTGAGGATGTATTATTAGGCACACACATTGAAAACTGGGAAGTTGTCTTTGTGGATTTCATCCTTTAGTCATTTTGAAACTTTCCTCTTTAACTCTTGTAATGCTTCCTATATTAATATCTACTTTTAAATAACAGTGTAGTTATGCCTGATGTTTTCTGGTTAGTTCGTGCATTGTATACCTTTTCTACTCAATTACTCTCAGTACTTTTTGTTTCGACATTTAAGAGTTATCCCTTTTAAGATAATATAGTTTTTAATGGTCTAATATGTTTTCTTTTAATTAAAATGGTTAGTTCACTTCAATTTAGATTATTTCATAATAGAGCTTAAATATGTCATTATATGTTCTTTCAGTTTGTCACAACTTAACGTACTTTTTGTTAGCATTCCTTTCTAGTATTTTTTTAGTTTTTTAAATTACATATTCTCTTCCGTTAGACATTATTTTTGTTAAACATGCTTATACTACCTTGTTTGTGGTTAGCTTAGAGAGCACAATGTCTTTTTTAAAAAAATTTACTTAAGCCTAATTAATATGATTACTTTTACCACTGTCCAGACAATGGAAAGATTAGAACTAACTTCCTTCCTTCCTTCCTTCCTTTTTCTTTCTTTTCTTCTTTCTTTTCTTTCTTTCTTTCTCTAGTTTCACTCTAGTTGCCCAGGCTGGAGTTCAATGGCGTGATCTCGGCTCACCACAACCTCCATCTCCTGGGTTCAAGTGATTCTCCTGCCTCAGCCTCCCGAGTAACTGGAATTACAGGCATGTGCTACCACTCCCAGCTAATTTTGTACCTTTAGTAGAGATGGGGTTTCTCCATTTTGGTCAGGCTGATCTTGAACTCCCGACCTCAGGTTACGCATCCTCTTCAGCCTCCTAAAGTGTTGGGATTACAGGCTTATATTTATAAGCCACCATATTCTTTTGCATATTTTAGTTTTATATATTTAAAAAAATCTTTAAGATACCATTATTATAGTTTTATAATATTAAAATGTTAGTATTCATGGAGAGTTACTAACATGCAAACCCATTAAATTGTTCTTCATTTCTTTCTGTATTTATATATGTTATTCTGGGATTATATTTCTTCTTCCATAACTCTAGTGTCTTTTTTAAATGATGGTTTTCTAGAAATTTTCTTTCTTTCCCTCTTCATGTGTTTGCGTGTCTCTGTGTGTGTGTGTGTGTGTATGGCAAATATTTCTATCTCATCTTCTTCTTCTTCTTTTTTGAGATAAAATTTGCTTTTGTTGCCCAGGCTGGAATGCAATAATGTGATCTTAGCTCACTGCATCCTCCGCCTCTCGGGCTCAAGTGATTCTCTTGCCTCAGCTTCCTGAGTAGCTGGGATTACAGGCATCTGCCACCACGCCCAGCTAATTTTTGATTTTTCATAGAGATGGGATTTCATCATGTTGGCCAGGCTGGTCTCAAACTTCTGAACTCAAGTGATCCACCACCTTGGCCTCCCAAAGTGCGAGGATTACAGGCTTGAGCCACCGTGCCCGGCCTCTCATCTTCTCTTTTAAAGAATGAGTCTACTGTGAATCAAATTCTAGTTTAACGGTTATATTTATTCAGTTCTTTATAGATATCTTTCCAATATCTTCACCTTCCATCACTTCTTTTGAGAAATCAGTCATCTTTTTTATTTTTGCTCTTTTTAATTCAATGTGCCTTTTGAATGGACTGATTTTAAATGTTTTCCATACTCAAAATGTTTTTGATTCACTTTTGGGTGTGCTTTTAGTCCATACTTTCTAGCCTCCAACTTTCTGGACTTCAACTACAGAACAAGCCAATTAAATAATCCTATATACTGCAGATGATCCTCTAGAAGCAATTTCAGATGATAACTGTTGTCACATGATAACTTAATTCTGATCAAATGCATATTTAACTTCTGCCCATTCTTCTGTAATAGGCTCATAGCTTTTCTGTGACATCCTTGGGAAGAGTAGACATGGAGAACCATGTGCCTAAACAAATGAATCTGGGTTCCAATTCTGACCAGTGTGTAACACAAATGTTTTAGCTGACTCCTTACAGAAACACAAAGATGCTTGTCAGAAACATGATTCAGAGGAATGAATGCCATTAAAGAGATGATAAATAGCAAGATTTTTAAATGTCAGGTGGTGTATTTTGTGTTTTACTTTATTTATTAGATTTTTAGATTTTATGAAGTTGTTTATATTATAGATGACAAAACTGAAATTCAAACTTATAAAGTAGTTCATAATTTTATAAGGATAATTAAGCATCAGGTGATGAAACTAGGATGTCCATCGTGGTCTTATTTGAATCACCATAGTTTTTATTTCATTTTGTAAAGCATATAGAACCTAGTAGAGCAGATCATTCATAGATAAACAAGAAATGTACATAATTTACAAACCAATCATGACAAGATGTTATTTGGAAATATTAGCCAATGTCTTTTTTTAGACTTGTTCCCTAAAACTCACGTTTCCAACTTCGTTTCTAATATTTCAATACCTTAAATTATCTCGAGCCCTTCCATTGTTTCCACTACCTCAAGATGGGCTGTTACAGTGGACACAGAAGACATCTGATTCTATTTTTTTATTTGATAATTTTTTGATAATTAAATGTCTAGTTTCTTAGGAGAAAGGACGGTATTTATGACTTAGTCAAAAGATTTAGGTGGATGTACTGAGAGTAAAACTTCCCTCAGAGTTTAACAGTTACTCCAAGTGGAATCAAAGAAAAAATGATTATACTATAGGTATCAGTAAATCCTAAGCACAAACAATCCCAATGTTCCATTCACAACTAATCAGGCCAGAAAGGAAACAAAATCCCCAGAAAAGCTAGTGAGGCATAGAGCAAAGGACAAAGCTAAACAAGTGTGAGAAGTAAACAGTCCTCCTAAGAAATAATGTCTGTACTACTAAGCATTTAGGATCCGAGAAAGCCCAGATATGTTTTTTATTGCTGAAAGGTAGCATGGGCGTTTTAGAATGTTTCTATGCTCAAGAAAGAGCACACACACACACACACACACACGTGTACTATTTTCCCAGAGGTTATTCCACCTATTTTGTGGGGTTTCTGTCAACACTATTGATTAGAACTAGATAATTCTAAACTGTGTACATTTTATTAAGATAAAAAGGTGCTTTAAACACAAATTTATATAATTTAGTGGTTCTCCATAGTTTGTATGGAGATCCTGGTATGCACTAAAGGAAACTTGGATATCAAAACAGGAGTAAACCTTTTCTGGATCTGCTTGGCTTCTCAATTAAAGACATAATAAGAGATATCATGGTGCACATTATGGAATAAATGACTTCCCTATTATCCTCCAACCTAAGGCACAATAACACTACTCCAGGGAATGTAAGCAAAGACTTCAAAGATTTATTAACCTAGCTGATATGTGTTATATGCACCCGCAGCACACACATATACACACATATCATATACACACACACAAAATGTAGAGAGAAATGTAGAGAGAAAAGCATTTTAGAAAATAGTTTATTGTATAAAACTATTATACACTAGAGAAATTTCTATTATACAATAGAGAAATGTAGAGAGAAAAACATTTTAGAAAATAGTTTATTGTATAAAAATTGTTCATGATCCTGGTATGCAAAAATAATTTTTCTATATAACTATGAATATGAAGTTCACACATATATATGTATATAAATATGTAAATGTGTATATATATATAAACACACACACTCTCTCTCTCACATACAAACACACACACACACACACACACACACACACACACACACACACACACAGGTGTATACTATTTTCCCAAAGGTTATTGTGCCTATTGTGTGGAGTTTCTGTCAACAAAATTGATTAGAACTAGATAATTTTAAACTGTGTACATTTTATTTAAAAGGTGCTTTAAACACAAAATTAAATAATTTAGTGGTTCTCCATAGTTTGTATGTGTTTTTTTAGATTTATTATTCTTTACATAAGAGAAAGAATTGGCCTTTCAGACGAAGGGGCCAGTAGACGTCAAAAGAACCGCTACCCTCTCAAGGATTAAGTGCAGGCTCTTTCTAAGGCTATAGACATTCCATCTCAGGGAAGAGTCCAAAGGCATTTCTGTTGTTGGATGTCCAAATAACACTTAATAAATCATTCTCCATTACAGGTTCTGCAGATATTTTTCATATGATGCCATCATTATTTTGAGTGGCTGAGCAAATGCCAAGTGAACCAGAGATAGGCTGCCCCTTCTTTACAGCTCTTCCAAACTGCAGATTAGTAAGCAAAGTGAATATGGCAGTTACTTTAAGCAATTAAGTTTGGGAGTGGTTTGTTATACTCTTCTGGATGACTGAAACATTCTCCTATTTTTGACTATTTTAACTTACACTCTGACTCCTTGTCATCATCTGTTAACAAGGTGAGCATATCAGAGTTAGAATAATTTGTAGATTTCACTTTGTCTGTATTTAGTGCATGTATAAAGTCGGATGTGGCTGCTTAAATGAGTTGGGTGGGTCTGGCTAAGAGCGAGCTAGGCGTGAATATTGAGACAGTGGTGTTACTATGTTTGTGCTGACCTCAAGGCATGGCCCAGTTCTGAGGTATGGAGCATTTCTCAGCATAATTTCCCAACACTGACCTACATTTGTGCTCCATCAACTGTTTAAAAAACTGCCAGTCTCTGAAATAAACAATGTTAATGGGGATTGCAGCCATTGGGAGTCTTCAATGAGACTGAAGTTGTGCCTTTAAGAGCAATATGCATTCCTTTCTGACAGTCTATTTGCTTAAAATCTTAATTGTATTTCTTCGTGGTGGACAGCAAATGGTGTATATGACTTGTTGAATAATATTAACCTTGCATTTCATGCCATCACATTGAGATACTCTCCTGAACACTAGGGGCAAATGAAAGACAGACCTCATGCTTCCAGCCACCACATATGAATCATGAGTAGAAACAACACATATGAATATAATGGAAATTTTCTGTAGAATTAAACTGTAGGAAAAGAGTTAATCTTCCTTTGGCAATTTAATACTGCCTAAAGCGTATAGTACCATAACAATCCTATATATTTTGGAGGCAATGACTGGAAGTGTCATTCAACAAACTGATGTCTTAAGCAATAAATAACTCCAAAAATATGTTAAAAAGATAAAAAGAGAATAGAAGAAAGTTAATGATGCTTGTAATTTGATGGTCCGGCACATAAAATGTTGGCTTCTAACTTTTCATTGAAAGCTTTTCCCCTTGATGGGAATTTGACTTTATTGAAAAATGATGTACAGTGAGAAGTATGAACCAGTGTCAACAAGCATGACCTCTATGCCACCCAAATATCATCAAGAGTAAGGGTAGGAAATGAAACACAAAGGAGGAAGAGAAAATCAAGAAAGAGAAGGAAATAAAAAAAGGAAGGTAAGAGAAACAAAGAGAGGAACTGCTGATCTTGTCCTTTCAGGAGGTACAGTGTGGTAATATAAAAAATCATGTAAGTTTTTTCAGAGTCATGAATCTGAATCTGATCTCCATCCTTTACCAGCTCAGTAACCTTGGGAAAGTCACTGTAACTCCAAGATCCTAATCTCTGCAACTACGCAATAGACTTAATGATGTCTAGCACAGTTGAAGATAAGCACACAGAACAGTGTCTGACCCCAGATGTGGGCTGAATGAAGGTCTACTCCTTTCTTTCATTTCCAACGTTTGTCTTCTCTAAACTTACATGATAGAGAGGAAACACAAACTAGCCAAGTTACCTTATAGTTTCAGCAGAGATTCCTAAGGAAGACATTGCCTGGGTCTCTCTAGTAGCACAGAGCTCCCCCTGTGGAGAGCCTTCCTTCTCTGAAGAATCAGAGGAAGCCTCGAAGTGAAGGTGAAACATCCTTTCCTCTGATAGTTGGTGTAGACTATTGGGGCAGCCTGCCCAGCCCAATAAAACTTGACCCATAAGTTTAAGTTGCTTTGGTTTCTCAAATGTCTCAGACATTTGCCTAATTTGTATGTTAAACTGGACCATGTCAATGCAGCGTAAGAGTATAGATGAAGTCTCTCTGCTCTCATGTATTACACAGAGATCCTAATGCTCACATCTAATATTGAAATACAGTTCATTAGCAACTAATATTTTTAATCAGCTAACTCCTGGAAATGGTTGTCTTTGGTTATAACTGCTAGAGAGAAAGGTGACTGCTACCAGGCTTATCTGGTAAAGATTTGGTTTTATATCTAGGGGTAGAGGCTTCAGCTTACCTTGAAAACTAGAAGAACTACAGGTCTTTAACTCTTGTGGAGAGTTCAATGCCATCATCACCTCTTCACTTGGCCTGGGGTTAGAGAGACTTCCTACACTCTTTATGACTCTGGGGTTCTAATCTGCAGTCCCCAAGTCAGATACAACACTCCTTATTCCACGTTCACCACTGTTTCTTGGGTCATTCTCTCCTCAGCTAGGATGTGAGGTTTTCAAGTGACAAGATCCTGATTTGTTCTATTTGCTTCCTTTCATATATGATGGGTGTTTGTAAGCTTATTAAATAATTAAACCCCACAGGGAAATGATATTAGATTGCCTTTTTGTTGAGTTAATGCTGATTTTCCTGAACTTCTCACAGAGCTATTGTCTTGTGAATAATGGATTTGTCAAAAACACAAGAGTAGCCTGTACCAAAACCAGAGTAGATTGTTCTCCCTTTTGAAATGGAAAAGAACTAGGACAAGGAAATTCATTCTGTTGAGCATCTACTATGTTCCAGATAAATTACTAGGAACTTTAAATATGTATTGTCACTGAATCTTTATAATAGTAATAGGGATATACGATTGGAAATAGGGATTAGACTGAAAATAGAGACAAAAATACTTGAAAAAATGAATTTGTGCTTGAGACACCAGAACGTAATTATTGTTTATTTGGATGAGCCTGATATAAAAGGGAACATATCAAGTAGGGTGGTCCTGATATGCACAGACATCACATCACAGGCATGATGTCTACCCTTGCAAAAAGAGAGCCATGGTCACCTCTTATAAAGATAAAGAATTGCACGAGGTTGCTGAAAGTATCTAGGATCATACCCTGATTATTCATGGTCTAAAGGCCATTTTCTTTCTGTCATGCCTTTGCCTCCTTATTTCTTAATGTAGAAGGAGAGCATTAGATTGGAAAAGGATAACATGCACATTTTCTCAGTTATACTGAATAGTGACCAAACTTTCTAAGAAGTGAGAAAAAGACAGGAATTCATTTTCTGGGAGCTGAGGAATATAATACTATGCATTCGACTTGAAATGCCACAGGCAACATCAGTTCTTTACTTTGCTTTCCTAGATACATATTTTTCAAAGACTAGCAATTCTGAAAACAGGTTACAGTGATGAATACTGTACTGACTTAAAAAAAAATTCTCAGACACACTACTGGCCAGTTATAACTGGTAGCTTTTAATGCTGTGTATACTTTTACATAGATGCAACGTTTTGTACTGAATGTAATATGTCTATGTCACTATAAGGCAACTAAACAGAAGGAATGAGGGCTGGCTTTGCAATTATATACTATCAGGCACTATATCAGTATATAGTGACTCAGATACTTACATACTCTGTGACGTCAGGCAAAGTACTTACCTCTGCAAAATGAGGAAATGTCAACTATTCCGTAGGATAGCTAGGAAGATGAAATGATATAGTGTTATGTTAAATGACAAGTGCAGAGCTTGGAGAGGTAATTCATGCATAATTTTTGCCTTTCATGTTGAGGATTTTGACTGGATTAATAAGTTCATTCTGTTCAACTGTAGACTGATGTGGTCTCAGGTTGGAATGACAATGGTAATGGCCACACTAACAGGTACGAGTAATATCTCAATGTACTTTTGAATTGCATTTTCCCAAAGATGCAGAGAAAAGGAACGCTTATATGTTGCTGGTGGGAACATAAACTGATATGGTCATTATGGAAAGCAGTATGGAGTTTCCTAAAAAAATTAAAAATAGAATTACCATATGATCCAGCCATGCCACTTCTAGGCATATATCCAAGGGAAATGAAGTCAGCACCTAGAGGAGAATCTGCACTCCTAAGTTCATTGCAGCATTAGTTACAATAGCCAAGATTTGAAAATAACCTAAGTGTCCATTGACAGAAAATGGATCAATAAGCTGTTGTGTGTATATTCACAATAGAATACTATTCAACCTTCAAAAAGAAGGAAGTCCTGCCATTTATGACAACATAGATGAACTGGACACATTAGGTTCAGTGAAATACGTTAGACACAGAAAGACAAATACTGTATGATGTCACCTATGTGGGGAATGTAAAAAAGTAGAAATCACAGAAACAGTAAAGCAGTGGTTATCAGGGATCGATGAATGATGTTGGCCAAAGGGTACAAACTTTCAGTTCTAAGATAAATTCTGGAGTCCTAATGTACAGCATGGTGACTACAGTTAATAATAATGTTTTGAATACTTGAAATTTACTAAGAGAGTAGCTCTGGAGTATTCTCATCACACATGCAAAAAATGGTAACTATGTGAGGTGATAGATATGTTAATTAGCTCAATTGTGGAAATCATTTCACAATGTGTGTGTATATACATATATATATATATAAAAACATCATCTTGTACACCTCAAATATGCACACTTTTTATTTGCCAATTATAACTTAGTAAAGCTAAATAAAGAAAAATTGCCAAAGAGATCTGGACAAAAAGTGGAGGGATGAATACCTCATGATGACGTGGGAGAAAAGCAATGTGCCTGGATGTTGCTGCCTTCTATAAACTGAATCAATTCAATAACCAACTTTAGTTCAAGGAAAAAGGGTGTTCACTTTTTTTTTCCTGAGAATAAAATCAAGGAAAATATGTTTTAAAGGAAGGAAGAAAAGGATGTCTAGGTGGAAATAGAAAAGAGATTTACAAAGGAGACAAAAATACAGGGAAATGTGAATCTGTGTTTGAGTCTCTGGAATGAGACACTTGCTCATTCGCAGGGGCCTGATGCTGTAGGGAGTATGTTGTCTGTGTCTGACATGCCCAGACCTCACATTGCAGGTGTGACTCCAATCCTTGCCCACTCATATCCAGAATTTCATAGCCAAGCACCTTCACAAGGCTTACCCTTCCCTCTCTGCAGTCTTGAGGACATCTACATGAAAGCACAGACTCTGCCTCCTGCAGCTTTCTCACCACCTGAAGTCACGGTATAGCGGTAGCCATAGCAACACCTTCGGTATTGCTAACCTGGAGTTACAAACTCTCGGGTAGGAAACGGGAGGCAGGCACATATTGAATAAGAAAAAATTAAGGAAAAAACGACTTCAAAAGTAACTTTCTCTCAACGCCAGACCCCACTAGATTATAAAACAGCAGCAAGGGAGAAGAGATGCGGGAACAGTGCTTATCAAGTATCTCCTGTGCTTCAGCACCAGGAATTTCCCTAGATTTTTAATATAGAGTAGTAGTTCTAAAAATAATCCAGCAAAGAAGGTATACTTAACAACCCTCATCACTTATGCACGAATAAAAGTATCAAGTTGTTAGGTAGCTTACTCAGGTACACAGGTCTGGTCAGTGGTGAAGTAGGAATTTATACCTGCTCTATCAGATTGTCTGCACCGTAAAAGTTTGGTCTCCAAATCATGAACACTTTTCTGATGGCATTTTGTTTCATTAAATGCTATTCCTCTATTCTGCAGTGTAGTCCTCCTTCACTGAGTCTTTTGTGTGTGCCTGCTTGCTTCCTTCCGAAGAGCCTCATCCGGAAAACTGGCTTCTTGGCCATTTTGTCCCAATGCCCTGGAGGAAATCCAAGGCCCTCACTTTGTCCTGTAATGAATATCTAAAGACATCTTTATCCAACAAGCACA
The DNA here is from genome assembly GCA_963573385.1 of Cacajao melanocephalus. Lineage (NCBI taxonomy): Eukaryota > Metazoa > Chordata > Mammalia > Primates > Pitheciidae > Cacajao > Cacajao melanocephalus. The sequence continues at coordinate 862 of CAUYLG010039314.1, read as the reverse complement.
TTTAAAAAAATTCAACTCATCCCTTATATATGTGGAAAAGAAATGGGGATTCAGATGTTAAAACACAAGTTAAAAGTTAGAGGTCAGATTTAAAATTATTGAATCTTGGCTGAAACTTGGGAAGAGTTGAATGCATTACAGGGAAGTGAGAAAGATCAAAAGACACAAAAACATGGGGATGTGTAATGACTCTATCTCTTCTTCCTGTTTCTCATCAAAACAGTGAATATCTGTACTTAGAGACCTCTCAAATGAAATTCTGTTCAAGGTGGGACTTTAATCTTTCTCTTTTTGTTGTTCTATATTTCCTTAAGTGTTTATGATCATGATACACTATCATTATAATTGTAGAAAAAAGTTATATTTTAAAAGAACAAAATGTTAAATTTCTAATAAAATAGGGCACACATATGCATGTACATGCATACACACACATACAGAGAAATGCTTAGCAAACCAGCCCCAAGTTTGGTTTTTTTTTATATAAGCAGCAGAAAGGTCTTGGCTTTTTTTTTTTTTTTTTTTTTTTTTTTAGATAAAGTCTCCCTCTATTGCCCAGGGAGTGCAGTGGCAAAATCTTGGCTCACTGCAACCTCCACCTCTTGGGTTCAAGCAATTCTCCTGCCTCATCCTCCCAAGTAGCTGGGACTACAGGCACACACCACCATGTCTGGCTTTTTTTTTTTGTATTTTTAGTAGAGACAGGGTTTCACCATATTGGCCAGCCTGGTCTCAAACTCCTGACCTCGTGATCCGCCCACCTCGGCCTCCCAACGGTGCTGGGATTACAGGCGTGAGTCACCACTCTGACTGATTGGCATTTTTACTTAGTTATCCCTGAGATCTTTATCAACATTGGACA
>CAUYLG010039313.1:0-49844 GCA_963573385.1 Cacajao melanocephalus | reverse complement strand
ATGGTGAAACCCCGTCTCTACTAAAAATACAAAAAAATTAGCCGGGCGTGGTGGCTCCCACGTGTGGTCCCAGCTACTCGGGAGGCTGAGGCGGAAGAATCGCTTGAACCCAGGAGGCAGAGGTTGCAGTGAGCTGAGATTACGCCACTGCACTCCAGCCTGGCGACAGAGCAAGACTCCATCTCAAAAAAAAAAAAAAAAAAAAAAGAGAGAGATCACTCAAGAACACTTTTTAAGATATAACATATTGGCATTCTAAAAAAGGCAAAACTATAGAGACAGTAAAAAGATCAGCGAGGTTGCCAGAGGCTGGTGTAAGGGAAGTAAATAGGTGAGAGACAAACTTTCTAAAACTGTGGAACTAATTTGTATGATACCATAATGTTAAACATAAAATACTAGAAGTCCGTCAAAACCCACAGAAATTTAAAGCATAAAGAATAAACTTTAATGTATACAAATTCTTAATTAGGACATAAAGGTATCTCAGCAAAAAAAAAAAAAAAAAGCAGAATGTGACAAAATCTAAAGCTATTATAAATGCATCAGACGACTTTGGGGAGTAGGGAAAGGTGCTAACCTAAAAAACATTGGGAATGAGTGCTGTCTATAAAACTAAAGGCAAAAAGAACTATCCATAAGTTCTAGTTGATACACTAGTTTCCCACAGGCATACAGATTAACAGTTCTGAAACCACTATATGTGTATGCTGGAATTGAAGAACTAAGTAAATTTTGGTGGATAATGGGAGCCAGATTTCTCATTGGTGAAGTGGGAGGTTACATATAAGCAAGGTAAGGTTAGAATGATACATGTGGTAATGAATTAGAGTTGGAGACATCATGAAGTCAAGTTTAGCTTAATATACAGTTACATATAGAAATATATATAAATATGTGTATATACACAGGTTAGTATGTACACCTATATCTCCTTCCTCTGTCAACTGAGAGGGCCTAGAAGCAACAACACTTCAGTACCAACAAGCACACTTATCACCCAGATCTTGGTTTGTAACACCACTCTTCAATAAAAGGTACCAGGACTCTTTGGGGAAATGACTCATTATAGGACTGGAGCAGAAAATCTGCAAGATGAACCTTAGAGCATCTTATGTTGCCAGAAAGAAAGAAAGTACACACATCAACGATGGAGGTATGTCAAAGAGAAAGGATACAGGAGCCAACTTAAAGAGCTACCAATGGCCAAAGCTGAAACAATTTAGCAATGAAATTTAAGTAGATATACCACCCTTCAGGAGGTAGAACAGAACTCATGGCCACTAAGTGTGGGCTGTATATAGTGACTTTTTTCCAGAGTAGAGTAGCAGAGAGGAAGAAAGAGTAACTTTATAGTGCAGAAAACAAACACTGCCTCAAGCCAGATGAGTGGGGCTAACAGCAACACTGTTAAGTCATACTGGTAGTATATATGACTTATACTAATATATGATGAGAATGACACTTTGCCCCTGTGGTCTTCCTTCCAAAAGCATACTACATTCTTGGCCTAACTATGAGAAAAACATTGGACAAATCCCAAAGAACATTCTATAAAAATATCTGACCATGGCTGGGCACAGTAGCTCATGCCTGTAATCCCAGCACTCTGGGAGGCTGAGGAGGGCAGACTGCTTGGTCCCAGGAGTTCAAGACCAGCATGGGCACCATGGCGAAACCCCATCCCTACAAAAAGTACAAAAATTAGCAGAACATGATGGCACACATCTGTGGGCCCAGCTACTCCAGAGGTTGAGATCAGAGGATCACTTAAGCTCAGGATGTCGAGGGTGCAGTGAGCTGAGATCACACCTCAGTGCCAGAGGAAGAGCCAGTCTCAAAAAAACCAACAAACAAAATCTGACCAGAAATCTTCAAAACTGCCAAGGTCATTAAATACAGGGAAAGTCTGAGAAATTGACACAATCAAGAGGAGCTAAGGAGACATGATTACTAAATGTAATGTGGTAACCTGGACGGGATCCTGGGATAGTGAAAGAGCATTAAGGAAAAAAACTTGTGGAAATCTGAATAAAGTATGGTCTCTGCAATAATGTATCAATATTGGTTTATTAATTGTGACAAATTTACCACAGGAACGTAATATGGGAAACGTTAATAATATGGGAAACAGTGTAGGGTAGGCAGAAACTCTGTACTATCTTTGCAATATTTCTCTAAATCTAAATTTTCAAGTATATTTTAAAAAATTATAACAAACTTATCATGAACTGCATCCCTGGAATTTTACTCAGTGCATCTAGGATATAAAAGATACTTCAAATATGGTTTTTGCCTTCAAGAAGCTTGTTGTCGCACTGTGAAGACAAATGCTCATGAAACTTGTATAAAATACAAAAATAAGAAAAAATAAATTGAGTAAAAAGTATATTAAGAATATAAAGAAAGTCTAGAATTATCAGGAAAGACTTGGTCAAGGTGATAAAACTTGATTTTGTAACCTTAAAATGTACTTCAGAGTAGCAAGGTTAAAAAAATACACATAAATGAATGAACGAATGAATGGCGGAGCATGGTGGCTCATCCCTATAAACCCACCACTTTTGGAGGTCAAGGCAAGGAGGATCACTTGAGGCCAGGAGTTCAAGACCAGCCTAGGCAACATAAGAGACTCTCTCTCTCTATCTTTAAAAAAAGAAAGAAATGAAAACATTTAGCTCTGAAAAGTGAAGACTTAAATAGAAGACATAATAGCTGTGCTCAAACACTTTAAGGGTCATGTGGCAGAACCAACAGAGTTATATCATATACCCATTTAACTTACAAGCCAACTCTGACAAAACGTGACAAATGCTCAAGGACAAAGAAAGTGACAGCTGTTCAGTAGAGCCACAACAGGAAATGCCAATAAGGAAAGACAGGAAGCAGGTGGCCAAGTTCTCTATAGCTTCTCAAAGGACAGTATGTATGTGAGCCCAAAGAAGTAAAAATCAGATTCTAATTCTACAAATGTTTACTGACTATCTTAAGTGCTGGGCTCTTTCAAATATATTATCTTGTTTAATATTCACAACACATCTATGAGCACGTATTAATGTGATAGCAGCTGAACATAATAACAGAATTAAATCCTACATGGAAACAGGAACATATCAAAATTCTACACCATCCCCCACTCTCTGATAGGGCTTCTACAGTAGTTTTAAAAAGCTAAATAGTCTGAAAGTCCAGATATCTACACAACAATTTATTTCCTCTTGCTTTTTCCTTCAGTCAAGTTCTGTGGCTCTCAGCCTTTAATATTCGTAAGAATTTTATATACACAAAAACATGCATACCATACTTTTTGAGCAATTTACGGAATTTTCAAGCAGAGTTTTCATCTTATGTGATTTCTGCCTCATGCACTAACTTTCAGACCTCACCGTGCGACGAGGTGCAAGTCCACTGCAATCTTACTACATGGGTATTGTAAGGGAGGATCAGGAAGAGGAGATAGAAAGGTACCATCCTATTATAACATAAAGAACATTCTAACAATTCTAACAAGGACACAAAGATTAGAATGACATGCTATGTGGGGAAGTTCAAGGCTGGAAAACAAAAGCAGCTCATCTGTACCTGCAGATCTCTGCACTCACTGTTTCATTTACCAGGAAAGCACTCCCATTTTTCAGGTCCCAACTCAAGTATCTTCTACTTAGTGAGGCCTCCTCTACTAAATAACCCTCCACTCACCTCTCAGTCATTCACCTGTCACATCAGCTTGTTTTATTTTCTTCATAATTCATATTAGGGGTCAGCAAACTTTTTCTATAAAAGGCTAGATTATAATCTATAGGCCAAATCTACCTTGCCCCATGTTTTCTATGGCTAAGAGTAGTTTTACATGTTTAAATGGTTGGGGGAAAATATTTTTAAAAACTCGTAATATTCTGTGATATGTGAAAATTTTACGAAATTCAAATTTCAGTGTTCCACGTTTAACTAGAACATAAACATGTTTGTTCACGTACTGTCTGTAGCTGCTTTTGTCCTACAACAGAATAGAGTAGTTGCAAAAGAGATCATATGACCCAAAAAGCCTGATATGTACTGTACTTTCTGGCCCTTTACCAAAAGTTTACTAACCACTGATTTATATCATTATCTGAAATGATCCTATTTGCTTGTTTTTTGTATCTTCTGCATTCCCATATACAAAGAATAAAGCTTAATTAGGGAAGAGGCCTTGTGTGTGTTGTCCTGCCACTGTAGCCCACTACTTAGAAAACATCCTGGAACAAAGCAAGGGCTCAATAAATATTGGATAAATAATGAATGGTCCATAAATGCCCCTCTGAGTAACTTAAGCCCTCAGCCATTATAGGCTCTGTACATTTATGATAGGCAGAAGTACTCTTGCAGGAAACGGGAAATATTCTACTTCAAAGAATTAAAAGTAACAGTGGGGATCTTCATCAAATTGTAGACTACAGGTCTTTTTGTGCTCATAAAAGAGTCTCTCAGCTACTGCAAGGTGTCACAACATTGTCAGCGGTCTGTGCTTGTTTAAGATGCAAATGCTCTGAGAAATCTCATTCCTATACACAGTACACAGCACCAACACCATATCAAATCTTAACCAATGCTCGTAACGGATCTACATCATATGCTAATGAAGTTTTAATGCCTAAATTTTTCCTATGATGCTGATCAGCAATCTATAAGCAGCTCAAAACTCTTTATAAATTAAAAGGTTGCCACCCACAGACCAGAAGCAGCTTTTTAATCTTTCTACACTAGCCAGAGAGTGGGTGTGTGATTTCAAAAAAAAAAAAAAGCCAATTCTGTTGGTAGAGGACAAGGTATTGTCAAGTTAAAATCCCATCTATAAGCATCATTTTGTCTCATGACACTAGTAAAACTACCACCTACTCACAATTTGAGTTTCAATCTTCTAATAAACAGAGAAAAAAATGTATCTACCTCCTCGAACAAATCAAGGTTTTGTTTCATTTTAAAGCAGCTATCTGAGATTTAAGCCCTGGATTTTTTTTTTTAACACAATAAGCTAATTTAGGAATTCAGACCTTTTATAGAGATGCTTATGGTACAGGTACCTAATGGCTAGGCTCTACCAAGACTAACGTGCAACGTGTCACAAAAGCAAACGGGCGTTGGGGGGACGGGGGGGTAGGAGTAGCCAACAGCTCAAGTGGGCAGCTTCAAGAAACTCCACGGCAGATTCACCTGGGGAATCCTCACCAAGAATGTTGTTAAGGGACGAACCAAACCAACCATGGATCAACACTATACCCCTTTGCTGAGGCTGAAAAAGCAGAGCTTCGCAAGCTATAAACACATCTCTAGCCCTTTAGGGAAGGTGCAACTCGCTGTACCCTTTTCCCCTATCCTACAAGCGCTAATAGGGGGCATCCTGCGGCCAGGCCCGGCCAGCTCCATCTCCCATACCACCTCCCACCACCTATTCTCCCCAGTACGCCGGGCTCCCTCTTCGCCTGGAACGACAGTTCAAAACCAAAACAAAAGGTGCAAAACTGGTTTCAGGTGGAAACGCCTGAGTCCCGGTGGCTAACTTCTGGGACGCCATGGCGATCGAGGGCTCCTAAAACCCCACACCCCGACGGGAGCCGGCTGCTAAACAGTCCCTCCGGCCTTGGCCCGACTTCTCACACGCCCCTCCCTCACCTCGGCCCTGGGATGCTGGGAAGGGGACGAGGCGAGGAGCTGGAGAGGGGAACCCCAGAGTCAAAACGACAGCGTAATGAGCCGGGAACGGAAAGAGGCCCCGTGGGATGCTGGGGGTCGAGTCCTAGGCCCGGGGCTTCAACCTCGAACGGGGGCAACCGCGGGTCCGAGCCGCGCCAGGCCGCGAGCGGGAGGCCAGGCCCGCGCCGGCAGTGCCGCCGGGCCACGCTCCCTCACGACTGTCCCCACCCACCGCGGAGGGCCGTGAGGGGGCCGCGACCGCCGCCAGCGTCCTGGGCGGGGGCGCTCACTCACCGGCGGGGAGGGGAGGAGCAGCCGGCGTCTCCGCCAGCGCCGTCGCTCGAGCTCAAGCGCCTGCTCCTTCCACTGCGGCCGCCGCGCCCGGTCCATCCCCCACAACCACCCCCCTCCCGGCCCTCCCCCCGCGCCGCCTCAGCCTCCACCGCCGCCTCAGTCACCGCCGCTGCCGCCGGACCGCCTCAGCCCCGGCGCGGGAGCGCGAGCCGGCGCGAGGGAGCGAGAGCGCGCGCGCCCCCTCCGCAGCCGCCACCACCCACAACCTCCGCCCCCGGCCGGCGGCGCACGCGCAAGGGACCAGGCGGACGGGCGCGCGCACGCCGCAGGGGGCGGGGATGAGTTCTGGAAGGCGTGGCCCCGCCTCTAGCCCGCCCACCCACGCGGTTGCTTGGCTGGTTGAGCTGCGCCGCGCAGGCAGTACTGCGCTGCTCCAGGTGAGCTCCTCTTGGCAAGAAGCTGTGCGAACCGAGCCACCCTCGCCCTAGAAACAACACCCCTGAGTAATGTCGGGTTTCGTCGGATTTTCTGCCTACCGCTCTGGATCACACGTTTATTATCCCTACCTTGAGTTGCAAGGCCTTTGTTCCACCTAGCAGGCTGCTTGGAAAAGGGCAGACTGTCATTATTTTGCACTAGATATTACCACTGAAGGAATCGTAAGCAGCCACCAGCCCATCTCTTTATAATTCCTGTTTTCCCAATTTATTTTTTCATTCATGACTTATGTAATGAGGCTTCTTCCGTGTTCAAGAAGCTGAGAGTACCATATGGGGTCAACGGAGTCCCTGGCCTCATGAAGTTTGAGATCTGGTGGAGAAGCAAAACATTCATGGGAGAATCAAACAAAATTAACTTTTCAGTTAGTAAAAATCCTCTGAGAAATATATGGCACTAAGAGAATCTTTATGAGGGGAATTGATTTAGTTGAAAATGAAGAGGGTAGAATCCGAGAAATTGAGTTGGGAGGAGTTAGTTGCTCCAAGTGTTGAGGTTTTAGCATGGCCAGAATGGGAAGCGCTAACACACTTGCGAATGTGGGAAGAGGTAGGCAAGAACAGATGAGGATTTGGGATTGATTGATTGATTGATTGATCGGAGACGGAGTCTCGCTCTGTCACCTGGGCTGGAGTGCAGTGGCGCGATCTCGGCTCACTGCAACCTCCATCTCCTGGGTTCAAGCAATTCGCCTGCCTCAGCCTCCCAAGTAACTGGGATTAAAGGCGCGCGCCACCACGCCCAGCTAATTTTTGTATTTTTAGTAGAGACGGGGTTTCTCCATTTTGGCCAGGCTGATCTGGAACTCCTGACCTCCCGGTTCCAGACTCCTGATCTGGCACGTCCACCTCTGCCTCCCAAAGTGCTGGGATTACAGGCATGAGCCACCGTACCGGCTGGATTTGGAACTTTAATCTGAGTGTTTGGGGAAGCCATTCAGGTTTTTTCAGCAGGATTGCAGTGGAAGTAACTTGATCATTATCTCTGGGTTTGTTTTGTTTGTTTTTTTGAGACGGAGTCTCGCTCTGTCGCCAGACTGGAGTGCAGTGGCGCAATGTCAGGTCACTGCAATCTCTGCTTCCCGGGTTCAAGCGATTCTCCTGCCTCAGCCTCCCGAGTAGCTGGAATTAACAGGCGCGTGCCACCACACCCAGCTAATTGTGTGTGTGTGTGTGTGTGTATTTTTAGTAAAGACAGGGTTTCACCATGTTGGCCAAGATGGTCTCTATCTCCTGACCTCTTGATCTACCCACCTTGGCCTCCCAAAGTGCTGGGATTACAGGCACGAGGCACCGCACCTGGCCCGTTATGTCTGTTTTTAAGTTACTTAGCCGTGTGAAGAGTGGTCTGATGGGAGTCTCAAAGCTGGGGCAGGGAAGCCAGTTAGGAGGCCACTGGCTAGGTAGTCAAGGCAAGGTAGGAAGGTAGTAGCAGAGAAGAGCACTATTTAGTGGCAAAATGGACAGGACTTGGCAATGAACTGAATAAGGAGTGAAAGAGAAGGAGGTGGCAAGGTTAACTTAGATTTGAGGTTGGTAGAGGATGCATTTATAGATTTCAGAAGCACTGAAGGAGCCCCCTGAGGAAGATAAAATGGATGATAAAACTAAATTTAAAAGCTTAAACTATAAAAAAAAATTTAGAAGAAAACATAAAAAAAGTATTTGTGACCTTGGGATAGGCAAAGATTTCTTAGGACACAAAAAGTATGAACCATAAGAAATGATTCACAGCCTGGCTCACACCTGTAATCCCAACACTTTGGGAGCCCGAGGCAGGTGGATCACTTGAGCTCAGGAGTTCAAGACCAGCCTGGACAACATGGCAAAATGCTGTCTCTACAAAAATTAGCTGGGCGTGTTGGCACGTGCCTGGAGTCTCAGCTACCTGTGGGGCTGAGGAAGGAAGATCCTTGAATCTGGGAGGTGGAGGTTGCAGCGAGCTGAGATGACGCCACTGCACTCCAGCCTGGATGACAGACTGAGACCCCGTCTTAAAAAAAAAAAAAAGTGATTGATAAGTTGGAACTCTATCAAAATTAAAAACTGGTGCTCTTTGAGAGATACCATTAAGAAAATGAGAAGCCAAGCCACAAGTGGAGAGTTTGCAATAGAAAGCATTAGACAAAAGTCTTGTATCCAGACTACGTAAAGAACTGTTATAAATGAATAATAAGCCAACCCAATAAACCAGTGGGCAAAGGCTTTAATAAATAATTCACAAGATTAAAAAATGGCCTATAAACAATGAAGAGATAATCAACATCTTTAGTCAACTAGGGATTTTTCCAATTAAAACCACCATACTCTCATTAGGATAGCTAAAATTTAAAAAGACTGTGACCCAGCAATCACACTCCTACGCATCTCTTTAACCATACTTGATCTCTAAAGGCCAACAGTAACAGATCAGGGACCCTGTAATCTCAGTCCTTTGGGAGGCCAAGGCAAGAGGATTGCTTCAGCCCAGGAGTTCAGACCAGCCTGGGCAACCTAGTGAGACCCCCATCTCTACAAAAAACAAAAAAAAATTTTTTTTAAATTAGCCAGTATGGTAGTGTGCACCTGTAGTCCTAGCTACTCAGGAACCTGAGGCAGGAGGATCCCTTGAGCCCAGGAGTTCAAGGCTGCAGTGACCTATGATCTCACCGCTGTACTCCAGCCTGGGTAACACAGCAAGACCCTATCTCTTAAAAGAAAAAATGTTTGTGGCCACGTGCGGTGGCTCAAACCTGTAATTCCAGCACTTTGGGAGGCCGAGGCAGGCCAATCATGAGGTCAGGAGTTTGAGACCAGCCTGGCCAATGTGGTGAAACCCTGTCTCTACTAAATATACAAAATTTAGCCGGGTGTGGCAGTGTATGCCTCTAATCCCAACTACTTGGGAGGCTGAGGCAGAAGAATCGCTTGAACCTGAGAGGCAGAGGTTGCAGTAAGCCGAGATCTCGCTAATGCACTCCAGCCTGGGCTACAGGGTGAGACTATGTCTCAAAAAAAAAAATTTTTTTTAAGACAATAACAAAGTCATACTTTCACTTAACATGATGTAACTATCCTGCATACTACTGAAAACATAACAACACTTTCCCCAAGCGGATGCAAAGTCCTTGGGTGATGTTCCTCTCCACCTTTGTTGTCCTGAAACTTAATACTGCAATATAAAGTTGCCTATTATTAATACATTTCCATTGTGTAATAGCAACCAAATTTCCTGCTTAGTAATCAGGATCAGTCACCTCAGCCAGTAGAGGTACTTCCTGCTTTACCTGTTGATTCAGAGGCATGAAAGGCCCAAAGTGGCCAAGTGGCCGTCTCAACTTCCAATTCAATGGAAATGTTGTTGTGTCTCCTGGTGGAAGCATTCCTTCTTTTGGAACTAAGACCTGTAGGTCAGAAGAGCTTCTGGCCATTTCTACTTTCAGGCAAAATGAACAACCAAGTACACTGCTCAAAGTTCTGCCAACTGGGAGATTTTTTTTTCACCATTATTCTTCAGGGGTGTCCCAGAAAGGGACAGTAGTTTTGTTTTCACCTGGTGCTTGCATATTGTGCAGAACCATCATAAACCAGGGCTATAAACCACAACTGAGTTTTCCTTTCTTCAGTCAACTGGTCAACACGAGGCCATAGGTGCAGGCTGGGAGAAAGAAGGTAATGTAGCAGGAGTGGGGTTTGGGCCACTTCCTTGTGCAACTTACCTATGCCTTTAAGGCCTGTTTAACCCCAATCTCATATGTAGCACTTCAGTTTGATGACGGAGTGTTGCTGTGCATGCACAACTTTATAGCTTGGTGGATCAGGTAACACTTGGTTCATGATGGGCAGCTCAGGTCACATGGTAACTTGATGACATCCAGTTAAGCGTTTGGTCTCTGCTGAGGCCCAACAAGCCAAAGGTTGTTTCTTAAGAGGAGAGTACTTATCTGCAGGGGATAGTGGGGCTTTGTTTCAAAATCTTAAGGGTCTGCAATGTGATTCACCTACAGTGGCTGGCCAAAGGCTCTAAACAGCATCTCTATCAGTCCCTTGCAGAATGAGACTCAGGGTTGGTTTTCAGAAATCATGGCCCTAAGGGTTCCTTTCAGGACAGATATAGAAGCTTCCAGGTAGTCTATGCATAGCTTAAAGCTTTAAACACCTAAAGCTGGGAATTTGAAACCCTGAGCTCATCCTTTTCTTTGCCTACTTTCTTCAGTGCAGTTATAGCCAATGTCATTCTATTTCTTAGTTTGACTAAAGTATTCTAAGGTAACAGAAAAATGGTCACTCATAACCTTGCTTTCTATAGGTGTTTCATTAGGCATAGTCAATGCTTTATCATGCCATGGACTCCCAGTGTCCTCTTTACCACTGGAAATAGAGTCACCACTGCCTTTAAATGTAATCATATTAGAGAACCAACTCAAGAAAACCCAGAACCAGTTCAGAAATCTCTTCCTCAAGTTTCTGTTCCTCTAGAACCACTTTCGGTACCAAATCAGTGTCAGTCAGGTTCCAACAGAGAAGCAGAACCAGTAGGAGATATACAGTGAGAGATTTATTGCAAGGAATTGACTTATGCAGCAGCGGGGTCGGGGTTGGGGGAGTGCTGATTAGGCAAACTGAAAATCTATAAAGCAGACAGGAGAATAGGCTGGAACTCTCAGGCAAGGGCTGAGGTCACAGTCCACCAGCAAAATTTCTTCTTCACAATTTTTTCTTCTTCGACTCTACTTTTAAAGACTTTCCACTGATTGAATCAGGCCCAACCAGATTACCTAGGATAATCTTTCTTACTTAAAATCAATTTATGAATTTTAGTTACATCTATGAAAACACCTTCAGGCCCAGCAGAGTGGCTCACCCCTGTAATCCCAACACTTTGAGAGGCTGAGGTGGGAGGATCACTTGAGCCCGGGAGTTTGGCACAAGCTTGGGCAACATAGTGAGACCTCTACAAAAGAATTTTTTAAAAAAATTAGCAGGGCATGGTGGTGTGCCTATAATCCCAGATACTAAGGATACTGAGATGGGAGGATTGCTTGAGCCCAGAAGGTTGAGGCTGTAGTGAGCCATGATGGCACCACTTCACTCAGCCTGGGAAACAGAGTGAGACCCTGTTACAAAACAAAAACAAACAACAAAAACAAAAACAACCTTCATAGCAACTCTCAGATGTGTATTCGATTAAATAACTGGGGACTATAGTTCAGCCAAGTTGATATCTAAAAAAGACTATCATGTATTTACCCAAGAGAAATGAAAAGAAATGAAAATATACATCTGTACTACGATTTGGGGGTGGTTAAAATAAAGTTTAAAAATTTTTCTTTAATTGAGAATGGAGTCTCACTATGTTGCCCAGGCAGGTCTCGAATTCCTGAGTTCAAGCTATCTGGCTGCCTCTGCCTCCCTAAGTGCAGGGTTTACAGGTGTGAGCCACTGCTCCCGGGGGCGCTAAGATTTGCACGAGAATATTGACAATGTCTTTATTCACAGCATCGTAAAACCTGAAATATCACAAATATTCATCAACAGGTGAATAGATGAACAAAATACATTCAATGTATCCAGCAACAAAATATTCAATTAAATGATATTATCTGACAATGAAAAGAAATGCACTATCAATCACTCAATAGAGTGCATGAATCTCAAAATCGTTATACTAGGTTGATGCAAAAGTAATTCTTTTTTGCCGTTACTCACTGCATTACTTTGGCAAAAACCAAAATTACTTTTGCACCAGCCTAATAGCAGCAGAAGCCAAAAACAAAAGAATACATAATGTACAATCTCATTTACATAAAATTCTAGGAAAATACTAACTAATCTATAATCACAGCAAATCAATGGTTGCCTGGGACCAGATGTGGAGGGAGACATGTGAGACAAAGGGGCACAAATAAACTTCTGGGGATGATAACAATGATTTGCGTGGTTTTTTGTTGGTTTGTTTGAAACAGAGTCTCACTCTGTCACCCAGGCTGGAGTACAGTGGCACGATCACAGCTCACTGCAGCCTCAACCTCCCAGGCTCAAGCGATCCTGCCACCTCAGCCTCCTAAGTAGCTGGAACTACAGGTATGCACCAACACCCCCAGCTAATTTTTAAATTTCTTTTGTTGTATCTCACCATGTTGCCAAGGATGGTCTTGAAGTACTCCTGGGCTCAAGTGATCCTCCTACCTCTGCCTTCCAAAGTGTTGGGATTACAGACATTAAGGCACCACAAGAATAATCTGCATCTTGATTATGGTTGTGGTTGTATGGGTGTATACATAACTCAAAACTCTAATCAAACTGCACATTTTAAATAGGTACGGTTGATTGTATGAATAGATATATAGTATACCTCAATAAAGTCATTATTTAAAAAAAGAATTCATTTGATGAGATTTAGAGCAGATTAGAAGCAGCAAAACAGTGGATTTATGAACTGGAAGACGGGCAGCAGTAAGTATTCAGATGAAAGCACAGAAAGAAAAAAGGAAAGAAAACGCAGAAAAGAGTATCAGAGAGAAAGGGGGTGCAGTGATAGGTAGTGCTGCAAAACTATAATGTGGGAGAAATGTTGCTGTGCTGTTCTTGAAAACATTATATAAGGCTGAGCACGGTGGCTCACACCAGTAATCTTAGCGCTTTGGGAGGCCGAGGCGGGCGAATCACCTAAGGTTGGGAGTTTGACACCAGCCTGGCCAACATGGCAAAACCCCGTCTCTACTAAAAGTACAAAAATTAGCCAGGTGTCATGGTGCTCACATATAATCCTAGCTGCTCGGGAGAATCTCTTGAACCCAGAGTGGGTGGAGGTTGCAGTGAGCCAAGATCAAGCCACTGCACTCCAGCGTGGGCGAAAGAGTGAAATCCTGTCTCAAAAACAAACAAAAAAAGAAAACATAAATAATTCTGGTTTTGGTGAGGCAATGTCTAGCATTCAGGCACTTAGGCAAATAATTTTAAGAGTATAGAAATTCAGGGCCGGGCACAGTGGCTCACCCCTGCAATCCCAGCGTTTTGGTAGGCCAAGGTGGGTGGATCATGAAGTCAGGAGTTCAACACCAACCTGGCCAAGATGGTGAAACCCCATCTCTACTAAAAACTACAAAAATTAGCTAGGCGCAGTGGCAGGCGCCTGTAATCCCAGCTACTTGGGAGGCTGAAGCAGGAGAATTGCTTGAACCCAGGCAGCAGAGGTTGCAGTGAGCCAAGATTGAGCCACTGCATTCTAGCCTGGGCAACAGAGTGAGACTCTGTCTCAAAAAAAAAAAAAAAAGAGTATAGAAATCAATATTCATTTGGCGACATTTGGTAACATCAAGGCAGAATATTTATCAGAAATCAAATGCCATCATCAAAAATCTGCTATACTTTGTTACCAGGAGATGCAATACAAAATCCATTAATTAAAACATTAACAGATACTATTAAAATACTTTGGGATAAGGTCAGAAACGCTAAATGTTTACTCATTATTTTAGACACATTACCTGACGTGAGACATATAATGCAGATGATTATGGTTAGAGTTGTGGTTTTCTAAACTCAAATACTTCTATATGTGAACATTTTGGGGAGATTTTTGTCACAACTGGAGAAAGATTATTTTTAAATTTTAGTAAACTACTTACAAAAACTGAACTAGACAAAAATAATTGAAGAAGCTAGAAATATGACAACATGGTGCAAATATATGTGGAAAGTATAATGTGGCAATAGAAAATTCTTATATGTATACCATAAAATATAGAATGATTTATATATTCCTTTTCTAAAGCATTATTTATTATTATTATTTGAGATGAGGGGGAGATCTCACCTTGTTGCCTGGGCTGGTCTTGAACCCCTGTCCTCAAGCAATCTTACTTCCCCAGCTTCCTGAGTAGCTGGGATTATAGACACATACCACTATGCCCACCTTAAAGCAAGCTTGCTTTCTTTTCTTTCTCTCTTTCTTTCTCTCTTTCTTTCTTTCTTTTTTGACAAGGTCTTGCTCTGTTGTTCAGGCTGAGTGAAGTGGCACAATTATGGCTCACTGCAAGCTCTGCCTGCCAGGTTCAAGCTATCCTCCTACCTCAGCCTTCTGAGTAGCTGGGACTTCAGGCATGCCACCATGACCAGCTAATTTTTGTATTTTTTGTAGAGATGAGATTTCGCCATGTTGCCCGGGCTGGTGTGAAACGCCTAGGCTCAAGCAATCCATCTCCCTCAGCTCCCCCAAAGTGCTGGGATTACAGGCGTGAGCCACAGTGCTCAGACTAAAAGCATTCTTTAAACATGACAGTGAACAATGCAGTCAAAGTCTCCATAGACATCACTGAATTTTAAAAATATATTTTAAGAACTATACGGCCAGGCCCAGTGGCTCACACCTGTAATCTCAGCACTTTGGGAGGCTGAGGCAAGAGGATCACAAGGTCAGGAGTTTGAGACCATCCTGGCCAACATGGTGAAAACCCTTCTCTACTAAAAATACAAAAATTAGCCTGGCACGGTGGCACATGCCTGTAATCCCAGCTACTCAGGAGGCTGAGGCAGGAGAGAATTGCTTGAACCTAGAAGGCAGATGTTGCCTTGAGCCAAGATCTCACCAGTGCACTCCAGCTTGGGCAACAGAACAAGACTCTGTCTCAGGGGTGAGGGTGAAGGGTGGGAAAGCACTATACAACTACCAAAAAGCTTCAGGTAAATGTTTGGGTATATTGAAAGCACACTGGATGTAAATTTGAAACCACTGTTAAACATGTGACGGGAAAATTGAGTTGAGACTGCCATGCCAGTGTCAACTGACCATGGGTTCTTGGGCTCTCAATGCAATAGAAAATTGACATGAGTCCAAAAGAGTTTTCCCAAAGCTTCACTGGAGCTTTTGCCTAGCCATAAGGGAGGCAGAATGAGAGCGAAAGAGAGAGGGAATTCCCTGACAGACTCCACCTATAAAAGAGCAGGTAGGGCTTTTGTATTAGGCAAAGTACAGAACTGACATCAGGAGTAGGGTGTACAGGCTGGGCAAGGCAAATGATGCGAGGGATAGGGTAGGAGGTCAGCATATCTGGTTGTGATGGTTATCTTGAGTAATGGGCCACCTGGTGGTCTGGCCTCTGGCAACAAGACCACCATTCGTTCATGAGGTGGGACACTCTGCAACCTTGGTTATCTCCTAAAGCCAGTTCCTGGAATTCTTTAAGTAAAAAGACTATTAGCAGTGACGTAATGGTGTGGGTTTTGTGATCTGTGGAAATGTTCTAGTGGGGGTGAGTTGAAGCCAAGCTGTCTCTACTCTGTCTCACCAGTAAAAACACAACTACAAACAGCATGCAATGCTCTTTTTTATGATGATGGTTAATAAATAATACAGTTCTAAAATACCAGCCAAAGTTCTACTTTCAAACATATGTCTAAATATATTCACTTAGTACTGACCTGGTATGATGCTTTAAGGAAAATAGATAGTTTAAGCAAAATGACATAGAAAAATAAAAATGCAATATCAAAAAATTTTAATGTACAAAGGGATTAAGAAATTCATTTTTTTCCTTTTAAAAAATATATATTTTTGGGTTGGGCACAGTGGCTCATGCTTGTAATCCCAGCACTTTGGGAGGCTGAGGCGGGCGGATCACGAGGTCAAGAGATCGAGACCATCCTGGCCAATATGGTGAAACCCCATCTCTAATAAAAATAAAATACAAAAAAATTAGCCGGGTGTGGTGGTGCATACTTGTAGTCCCAGCTACTTGGGAGGCTGAGGCGGAAGAATCACTTGAACTCAGAGGCGGAGGTTGCAGTGAGCCGAGATTGTGCCATTACACTACAAACCTGGTGACAGAGTGAGACTTCATCTCAAAATACATATATTTTTTTGGGGGGGGGTGGAAGGGACAAGATCTCAAGCTCTTGGCCTCAAGCAATCCTCCTTCCTTGACCTAGCAAAGTGCTGGGACTACAGGCATGAGCTATTGTGCCTGGCCTAAGAAATTCTTCAAAGAAAAGCTAAGTGATAATGGTTACAAAAAGATGGATATTAAGTTTAAAATAAATTGCAGAGTCTCTTGACATTCCTTTCAATTTATCTTGCATAGAGAATATCAGAAAAAGGAGATTTCAATTTCAAATCCATCACCCCATCTATGTTCCAAAACTAAATTTTAAAATCAATTTCTTCATTATCCTACATTGGAAACTGCAATGTCATTTTAAAAATAAAGGTTTATAATACTGAAAGAAAATAGTGACCTTTTCAGTCTTCTTTTTCTCTTTTTTATTTTTATTTATTATTATTTTTTGTTTTTTTAATCCACCAAGAAACCAAGTATCAACTCACTTTTTCAGTCTTCTGATCAAGATCCTTACTATTTAAAATATGATCCTGGAACAGCAGTGTCAGCATCACCTGGGAGCTCTTTAGAAGTGCAGAGTCTCAGCCCCACTCCAGATCAACTTAGTCAGAATCTTCATTTTGACATGACCCCCAGGCAATTTATTTGCATATCCCAGTTTGAAAAGCACTGGACTATATGACATATGTAACTTGGGGGATTACGGGAAATATGAACTTGAACAGCTATTAAAAATTGATAATTGAAATTGACTAATGAATATTAGTTAATGACGATATTGATGGGAAATGAATGCAGATATTGATATTAATGGGAAATGAATGAACATTGTTGTTTGTTCAAATCTGGCATAACTTCTGCACAAGTATTGCGATGTCTTTGCAGCAATAATTGTGTATTTATTTATTTATTTTTATAGAGACAGAGTCTCACTATGTTGCCCAGGCTGATCTCAAACTCCTGCACTTAAGCAATCCTCCTGCCTCAACCTCCCAAAATGCTGGGATTACAAGTGTGAGCCACTGCAGCAGGCCTGCAGCAATAATTTATCACATTTCCAAATACTTTGTGTCTCTCAGTATATATTTCACTTTGCTAATATGGGTAACCAGTAAAGAATGTAGCTTCACAAAATTAAAACTTAGTAGAAACAAATTAAGTCTAAAGTGACCAAAAAAGACTGTTACTTCTAGTAACCATGATATATGGGAGCATGGAAGCATTGAAACTGCCATAAAGAATTTCATTTCCGTGAAAGTAAGAAAAATAACTGTTGTATAGAAAATTATCATATACTAGTGACTTTGAATTTCTTGGCTTGGTGCGGTGGCTCATGCCTGTAATCTCAGTATTTGGGAGGCTGAGGTGGGCAGATCATTTGAGGTCAGGAGTCCGAGACCAGCCTGGCTAACACGGTGAAACCCCGCCTCTACTAAAAATACAAAAATTAGCTGGGTGTTGTGGTTTGCACTTGTAATCCCGCTACTTGGGAGGCTGAGGCACGAAAATCGCTTGAACCTGGGAGGCAGAGGTTACAGTGAGTGGAGATCATGCCACTACACTCCAGCATGGGCCACAGAGAGAGATTCTGTCTCACAAAAAAAAAAAAAAAAAGAGAATTTCTGCATTTCATCTTAGCCAAAAATTTCTAATTATTGTGCTAGTTTTTCTTACTTCAGGGCCTTTGCTTATGCTGCTTCCTGTGCCTGATACTCCTTCCTCTCCAACAGAGTTGCCTTAAATGGTTCAGGTCTCAGCTTGAATGTCATTTCCTCAGGGATACCTTCCCTGACCCCACAGACAAAGTCAGCTGCTCTTATGACATTCTCTTGAAACCTGAATTTCCTCTTTCTTAGCCCAACATACCCATAACTTCCCCTTACATTTCTGCCTTCCTCCCTGTACTGTAAGCTCCACCAGTGCAGGGACTTTGTCTCTCATTCTGAACCAATTCACCTCCATGTATCTTTAGGGGCTCAATAAATGTTTATTAATTTAATTAATATTAATTAATATTTTAATAATTTAATGTTTAATTAATATTTTAAATTAATAAATATTTATTAAGATTTATGAATGAGTGAATGGTGGTCCTATTTATGTTAAATGAAGTATAATCCTACCTTATATTTATACAACTCTTTTCTCTTTTTAGTACATTTTTACTTCTTTTTTTTTGAGATGGAGTTTTGCTCTTGTTGGCCAGGCTGGAGTGCAATGGCGCAATCTTGGCTCACCGCAACTTCTGCCTCCCGTGTTCAAGCAATTCTCCTGCCTCAGTCTCCCGAGTAGCTGGGACTACAGGGATGCGCCACCACACCTAACTAATTTTTGTATTTTTAGTAGAGACGGGGTTTCACTGTATTGGCCAGGCTGGTCTCGAACTCCTGACCTTGTGATCCACTTGCTCTGGCCTCCCAAAGTGCTAGGATTACAGGCATGAGCCACCACGTCCGGTACATTTTTACTTCTGTTGTCCCATTTGATCTCCAAAGACCCAGCTCTACCTGGTGAGCCTCTCTTGGCCTTTAAAGTGTATATGAGATCCCCTCGCTCTTAGGTGTGAGCATGGCCTGGAGGTAGATGGCCTGCCTTCCCATCCTAACTCTACCACTTCACACCTGTGTCTTGGGCAAATTCCCTCACTTCTTTGTGCCCCAGTGTCTTCATTTGCACTTACCTCATAGGTGTACTATGAGGAGCAAATGAATATATACATGTAAATATCTTGAACAGTGCCAGGTACCTAACAAATGTCAGCTATCATTCCAGGAGCAGCATGAAGATGAAGAGAGTAGGGGCCAGTATTAAAGATTAGGCATCCTCAATATTGTGTTGAGTAGAAGAAGCTGGACACAAAACAGCACACACAGTGTGTTTCCATTAGATGAAGTTCAAGGCAGCCGGGCGCAATAGCTCACACTTGTAATCTCAGCACTTTGAGAGGCTGAAGTGGGTGGATCATGAGATCAGGAGAGTAAGAATATCCTGGCTAACATGGTGAAATCCTGTCTCTACTAAAAATACAAAAAATTAGTCGGGCATGGTGGCACATGCCTATGGTCCCAGCTACTCGGGAGGCTGAGGCAGGAGAATTGCTTGAAACCAAGGAAGTGGAGGTTGAAGTGAGCCGATTTAGCACAATTGCACTCCAGCTTGTACAACAGAGTTACACTCAAAAAAAAAAAAAAAAAAAAAAAAAAATTGTGCATTTTATGCAATTTTTAATTTCATTTATCTTGTCAGGGAATTTTTCTCCCAACTCCTCTGCCTCCACCAAGGACCTCAGAGGGGATCTTTGATGAGGATTACTCCCCTTCCCCTTGTTTCTTTCTGTTGGCATCCAATAAACCACAGACTCCTTCCACCGACCTGGCCTTAACCTGAGAAAAGTGAGACAAGGTCATGTCCCAGGAGGTCCAGCAGGTAAGGTGAGGGCATAAACACACATGACTTTATCCATAGTATAAAGACCACCACCCTCCCTGGAAATCAGACAGAGCCAGTGGGACAAGGCCTCAGTTCCAACCCCCATGGTCTCCACCCCCATCCCAACAGAGCCAGTCAGCTCCAGGGGAATAGAACTCTGACATCCTCCCAGCTGTGGCTTCACGGGGTCAGGATTGCTAGTGATCAAGATCTCAGGCATATTGATTTAGTTTGTTTTCAAGTGATAGAAATCCAAAGCAAATAGGCATATGCAAAATCAGAGCCATTTATTGGAAGTATGATGGTGTACTTATGGAACATAGCCATGGGAAGAGCAGGGAGGGCCTCAGAGACATCTGGGCCCTTGGACACTTTCTCCTCTCTTTGCTTCTCTTAGTTTTGTTCTATCAGATCAGCTTTCTCCCCATAATGGGGAATGTGGCTGCCATTAGTTCCTGAGCCTCACGCTAGAAAACCTGTATCCTGCTTCAATCCAGTCCAGCAAATCTCAGGGAAAGGCTCTGATTGGCCCATCCTGTGTACAATGCCTATCCTTAGACCAATCATGGGCACAATACACTGTGGCCATGAGTGTATGACCGACAACACCCACCAAGATCACATGGCGGTTAGAAAGCAGAAAGGAATAGGTGCCCAAAAGAAGGTGTTGTTCCCAGAAGAAAAGGGGGTGCTGGGCAGGGAAGACAATATCACAGATGTCACAATGGTGGGACAGAGAGGGAGACAAGTAAGTCTGTGAAGCCTGGCCTGTGTCTCTCCTAATTAAACATGACCTTCTCAGTCCCCGTTGTTCAGTAATCCAGAGACAAGTTCAGCAGAGTCCTACCTTTGAGATCCAACTAACTCAGCAAGTGGTGGGAGGGTCACCAGAGAAACATCAGGTCCTATCTCAAGGCAGAACCCTCAGCTCTGTCAACAGGACAGTCCAAGAGAGTGGTGAATGCTCACGAGGCTGGGCTCCCACAAACCAGTCCTGGTGCCACAACTAACTCAGGCTGGGCTTCAATACCCTCCTCTGTAAAATGATAGCTACTGAGCTACCTGATTAAAGAGACAATATTGAGTTCCTGAATGCCAAACAGCTTGGATTTAAATCTCAGCTCCAGGCCAGGCATGGTGCCTCATGCCTGTAATCCCAGGACTTTGGAAGGCCAAGGCAGGTAGATGGCTTGAGCCCATAAGTTTGAGACCAGCCTAGGCAACATGGCAAAAACACACCTCTACAAAAAATATCACAAAATTAGGCAGTCATGGTGATGTGCGCCTGTAATCCCAGCTACTCAGGAGGCTGAGGTGGGAGGATCATTTGAGCCCAGGAGGTAGAGGCTCCAGTCTGGGTGACAGAGAGGTACCCTGTCTCAAAACTGAATCAATCAATCAATCTTAGCTCTACCCTTAACAGCTGTGTGCTCTTGGAAACTTTTTAAAAATTTGTACTTGTTATTTTGAAAAGAATTTTAAGTTTACAGAATATTTGCAGGAGTAAGCCAGAGAATTCCTGTATACCCTTAACTTTGATTCTGCAATTGCTAGCATGTTGCCATACTTATTTAGTCATTCTTTCTCTCATTTTTTTCTGAGCCATTTGGGAGTACATTGCATACATCATGTCCCTTTACCCTTCACAGTTCAGTGTGTTTCCTAAGAGCAGGGACTTTCTCTTACATAACTGCAGTGGAGTTACAAAATTCAGTAGATTTGATATTGATAATGATACTTTCTCATCAACAGTTCATATTCCAAATGTGGGCAGTTGTCTTGGTGTCCCTGTAGCTTTTTTTTCTTTTCCCTCCAATACTGGATCCAGCCCAGGATCAAGGACTACATTGAGTTGTCATGTCTCTTTAGACTTCTTTGGTCTGGAAAAGTTCCTCAGCCTTTCTTTTCTTTTTCTTTCTTTCTTTCTTTCTTTCTTTCTTTCTTTCTTTTTTTTTTTTTTTTTGATGCAGTTTCACTCTTGTTGCCCAAGCTGGAGTGCAATGGTGCAATCTTGGCTCACTGCAACCTCTGCCTCCCGGTTTCAAGTGATTCTCTTGCCTCAGCCTCCCAAGTGGCTGGAATTACAGGTGCGTGCCACCAGGCCGGGCTAATTTTTGTATTTTTAGTACAGATGGGGTTTCACCATGTTGGTCAGGCTGATCTCGAACTCTCGACCTCATGATCCACCCACCTCAGCCTCCCAAAGTGCTAGGATTACAGGCAGGAGCCACCATGCCCAGCCCAGCCTTTCTTTATCTTGCATGATATTACCATTACTGAAGAAGACAGGACAATTGTTTTGTAGACAGTTTCTCAATGTGGGTTTGTCTGATGTTTCCTCGTTATTAAACTCAGGCTATGCATCTCCAACCAGGATACTATATAAGTATTGCTGTATCCTTTTAAGAGCATCACGTGTCGGGGCATGTGATATCTGACGGATTCTTATCGGTGAGGTTAATTTTGATCATACAGTCAATGTCCTGTCTGGTCTCTCTGCTGTTGATTAGTTTGAATACATTCAAATTGTTGAATATATATATTCATGGACTCATCCCTAGATGGACACAAGGGCTGCTTCCACATTTTGGCTGGTTGTGAATAATGCTGCTATGAATGAGGGGGGGGTGTACAAATACCTCTTTGAGACCTTAGTTTCTTTTTTCTTTTTTCTTTTTTTGAGACAGGGTCTTGCTCTCTCACCCAGGCTGGAGTGCAGTGGTGTGACCTCGGCTCACTGCAACCTCCATTTCTCAGGCTTAAGTGATCCTCTCACCTCAGCCTCCTGAGTAGCTGGGACCACAGGTGTGTGCCATCACACCCAGCTAATTTTTGTATTTTTTGTAGAGAGGGGGTTTCATCATGTTGCCCAGGCTGGCCTTGAACTTCTGAGCTCAAGCAATCCACCCACATCAGCTTCCCAAAGTCCTGGGATTACAGGTGTGAGCCACAGCAGCAGGCTGGTATGTCCATTTCTACTGGAATGTCATTGGTGCCTTTAAGCCCTTATAGCAGATAGAGCTGGGTATGCTTATATTCCAGTCTAGTCAATCCCACAGGGTCCTTCCTTGACTTCACACTTGGGGAATATGTGACTGACAGAAGGCAGTTTGACTGACAGAAGGCAGGCTGCAGGCAGAGGGCAGGCTGCATGCAGTGGAAGCTGCTGGGCTCTGTCCAGCCCTGGGACTCTGCAATATCAATACTGGCTATTGTCTCTTCTCACCCTAGTACCGTTGGTTTCTCATGACTGCATTTTTATCAGTCCTAAGGTGACACATACACATATTATCTGGTCACTGGATGCAGAAGTATTCATTCATCATACCTCCCTCATAGCCTCCACTCTGCTGTACTGATAGGATTTAATTGTGTTTAGGACATTGCAAATCTTCATGACGTTCTCCCCCAAATCAAGTCAATGTGTGCCCTCTTCCTGGGCTCCCACTCAAGCTTCTTCAGTGCTCATGACCACAGGTCCCCCAACTCCACCCCTCACTGTTTGGTCCTGTTTCTGGCAAAGAGTCAGGAGGGTTACTGAATTAAGGACATTGTCTGCACCTTCTGATTTTACTTAAGCAGCTACCATTCCATGGATTTGCCTCCCAGAGCAGCACGATGCCTGTCTGAGCCCCACGTGGCAGTAGCCTCTGGGACTGGGCACACAGGCTGAGCCTCCATGCTGTCTCCTCTGCCCTGTGCCTTAGACTTGGGATGGGGAGGGCAACCTCTCACCAGCTTTCCAGTCCTTCAGTTCAATGACATCTTCAGGGTGTTTTTGTTTTCTCTTCCCAGGTCTGTCCCATTGTGTTAGGAAGATCAAGTGACCTGCTTCCAGGGCTGGTTGGTGCTGGCTCCTGTGGGTGGAGTGACCAAAAGTGGTTCTCCCTGTGCATCCTTTGATTAGTCTCATGCTGCAGTTACTGTTTACATCTGTTTTATTGTACATAGGTTTGTAAACATTATTCAGTGTTAAGACATTTGTATATAACTTGGGCTTGTAGCTTTTATTTATTCAGAAATCATATGGCATCTTCATGACTTATGATGGTGTCCTATGCTGGGCAGGTATATGGGATCATCATGTGGTGACAAAAAATATTTCCCCTCAAAATAAAGTCTTCCAATGTAGAAAAAATAAATTTCACAGAAAAAAAATGAATCTAGGCACAGATCTTACACCCTTCACAAAACTTAAGTCAAAATGGATCACAGCCCAAAATGTGAAATGAAAATCTATAAAACTCCTAGAAAATAACATAGGAGAAAATCCAGTTGATATTGGGCATGGTGATGACTTTCTAGATACAACACATGATCCATGACAGGAATAGCTGATAGGCTGGACTTCATCACAAATAGAAATTTCTTACCTGCAAAAGACACCATCGAGTAAATTAGAAGAAAAGCCACAGACTGGGAGAAAATATTCGCAGAAAACATTTAATAAAGGACTGTTATACAAAATATAGAAAGAACACTCAAGATTCAACATTAAGAAAATAAACAGTACAATTTAAAAATGGGCAAAAGACCTGAACAGATGCCTCACCAAAAAGATATACAGATAGAAAATAAGCATATAAAAAGATGCTAAATATCATATGTCGTTACAGAATTGCAAGTTAAAACAAGATCCCACTATACAACTATTACAGTGGCCAAAATGCAAAACACTAACAACGCCAAATGCCAGCAAGGATGTGGAGCAACAGGAACTCTTACCCGTTGCTAGTGGGAATGCAGAGTGGCACAGCCACTTTGGAAGACAGTTTGGCAGGTTCTTGCAAATATAAACCTACTCTTACCATATGATGCAGTAGTTCTGCTCCTTGATATTTATCCAAAGAAGGTGAAAACTTGCATCTACATAAAAGCCTGCACATGTATGTCTATAGCGGTCTTATTCATAATTTCCAAAACTTAGAAGCAACCAAAATGTCCTTCAGTTGGTGAATGAGGGCTGGGCATGGTGGCTCATGCCTGTAATCCCAACACTTTGGAAAGCTGAGGTGGGAGGATCACTTAAGCCCAGGAGTTCAAGACCAGCCTGGGCAACATAGGGAGACCCCATTTCTACAAAAAGGTAAAAATAAAAAAATTAGCTGAGCATGGTGGTGCATGCCTGTAGTCCCAGCCACTTGGGAGTCTGAGGCAGGAGGCTCACTTGGGCCTAGGAGATCAAGGCTGCAGTGAGCCATGATTGCACCACTGTACTCCAGCCTTGGCCACAGAGTGAGACCCTGTCTCAAAAAAACAAAAACAAAAACAAACAAACCAAAAAAACCTAGATGAATGCATAAAATGTGGTACATCCAGACAATGGAATATTATTCAGCCATTAAGCTTCGACAAGATAGGCCTGGCATGGTGGCTCACGCCTGTAATCCCAGCACTTTGGAAGGCTGAGGTGGGCAGATCACAAGGTCCAGAGTTCGAGACCAGCCTGGCCAACATGGTGAAACACCGTCTCTACTAAAGATACAAAAAATTAGCCGGGTGTCATGGTGCATGCCTGTAATCCCAGCTACTTAGAAGGCTGAAGAAGGAGAATCACTTGAACATGGGCAGCAGAGGTTGCAGTGAGCTGAGATTGCACCGTTGCACTCCAACCTGGGCGACAGGGCAAGACTCCATCTCAAAAAAAAAAAAAAAAAAAAAGACATGGAGAAAACTTAAATGCATATTATTAAGGGAAAGAAGCCAATCTGAAAAATCTACATATTTTAACTATGACATTCTGGGAAAGGCAAAACTACGGAGACAGTAGAAGGATCAGTGGTTGCCAGGTGTTAGGCAGGAGGGAGGGATGAATAGGTGGAGCACAGAGGATTTCTCGGGCAACTGTTCTATACGATACTGTTGGTGTGGTTTGGCTGTGTCCCACCCAAATCTCATTTTGTAGCTCCCATAATTCCCACATGTTGTGGGAGGTACCCAGTGGGAGATGTTTGAAGTATTGAGGTGGGTCTTTCCCATACTGTTCTTGTGGTAGTGAATAAGTCTCCTAAGATCTGATGGTTTGCCATTTCACTCAGTGTTCATTCTCTCTTTGCCTGCTGCCATCCATGTAAGATGTGACTTGCTCTTTCTTGCCTTCCGCCCTGATTGTGAGGCTTCCCTAGCCACGTGGAACTGTAAGTCCAATTAAACCTCTTTCTTTTGCAAATTGCCCAGTCTCAGGTATGTCTTTATCAGCAGCATGAAAACAGACTAATACAACTGTCATGGTGGATAAGGGTCATTACACATGTGTCAAAACCCATAGACTGTATAACACCAAGAGTGAACCCTAATGTGACCTATGGGCTTTGGGTGATAATGATGTGTCCATGTAGATTCCTCCTTTGTAACAACTGTACCACTCTGGTGTTGGATGTTGATAGCGGGGGAGGCTGTGGATGGGTCAGGTAGGGGATATATGGGAAATCTCCATACTTTCCACTCAATTTTGTTGTGAACCTAAAACTGCTCTAAAAAATAAAATCTAGTAAAATACATTTGTTGAGTGTCTGATACGTAATAAATATCCAACTAGTGCTGGTTATTATGGTCATTATCCTTGTTTAATATGTCCTATCCAGAGTTCATATGCTATAATCCTATGATGGTAAACGGCTGGAGTGCAGTAGAGGATCTCAGCTCACCAAAACCTCTGCCTCCTGGGTTCAAGTGATTCTCTTGCCTCAGCTGCCAGAGTGGCTGGGATTACAGGCACCCACCACAACCCCCAGCTAATTTTTGTATTTTTAGTAGAGATGGGGTTTCATCATGTTGGCCAGGCTGGTCTCAAATTCCTGACCTTGAGTAATCTACTGCCTCAGCCTCCCAGAGTGCTGGGATTACAGGCATGAGTCACTAACCCCATAGAATTTTTTTTAAAAAATATGCTTCATTCCTATTTGGAATCCTCAGGTTTAAATTCTCAAGCATACACTGATAGAGAAAGGGTACACTGGGAAACACAGACCGTGAGCATTGATTGAGCACTTACTAACTGCCAAGCAACTTTCCTATATTTACTTGCATCCCTCACAACCCCTCTGAGGCAGCTGCTGAACAACAGCAGAGTCTCTCTACAGTTGGACTGCCTGGTTTGAATACTGGCCTTGCCGCTTACAAGCTATAGAACCTTGGTCAAATTTTGTACCCTCTCTGTGCCTCAGTTTTCTCATTTGCTACACACACACACACACACACACTCTCTCTCTCTCTCTCTCTCTCTCTCTCTCTCTCTCAATAGTTGGGAGAACTGAGACTTAAACTCAGATATCATCTGATACAGACAGACAAGTGTATAGGCAATTACAAGGGCACTAAGGGATGTGACAGGAGACAGCCTGGGATCTGTGGCAGCCCTGTGGATGGCTTTATGCAGGTCTGGGATAGGTCTGGGAGACTTCCGGGAGGAGATGGTGGCTTAAAGGATGAGCAGAAGTTTTCCAGATGACCAGGTGAAGAAGGTAGCAGACAGCAGGGATCATGTGCAAAAGCCAAGATATGAAACAGGCTGATGGAGAACTGCAAATTATTTAGGGTGGATGGATCACAGAGCATAACTTGGGGTGTGATGGCAGCTAGCCAAAGCTCATCACAGACCATGGGGGCCCAAGAGAACATTTATGTTCTTGGAACCTGTGATTTTAAAGCATTCTCTCCTCCCACCCCATATGTATATATGTATACTACTAATATACATTTATATATATAATATATATATATATATAATATATATAAAAATCACTGGTTCCAAAGTCACAAATAATAATAGATATTATTATTCCAAAGGAAAAAGTAATAATATGTATAATTTTATACATATATATATGAGCACATCAGCCTCTGGCCAGTAGGGCCAAAAGAGCTTTAGGTGAAGCAGGGATGGGTCTCCAGGGACTTCACCCACCCCAGCTTTCCTGCCACCCTCCCTCACCTCTTTGCAGAACCCCAAAGGGTCACAAAACACCATTTGAAAAGACCTAACTCTATCCTCCATCTCCTCAATTTTACAGATGAAAAAATAGACCCAGAGGGAAGTGACTGGCCCACCAGCCCTCCCAGCCCAGGGCCTGTCAGCTTTGCACTCCTATGAAGCTTCTCTGTGAGATAAGGGCTCTGAAGATGGTTGGGAAGAAGCGGGAGGACAGGCAGTTTTGTTCAGATGACCTCAAAGTCTCCCTTTTTGGGGCCTTGATACCGTTATCTGGACAAAGGGGAAGGCTGAGCAAGATGACCACAGAGAGACTGCCCATCCCTGCACCCCGTGCTCATCAGCTGGGCCTCAATCCCTTATAGGGGACCCCATCCAGAGGTCGAAGATCTCAGGCTCTGTCCTTCCGAATCCCACCCCAAGTCTCTGAGTCGGAGGTTGGGGGTGCCCAATAGCTGCCTGTGAATGGAGCTCAAGGACAGACTGCTGAGCAGAGGGACAGGCGGCCCTACTGGTCAGAGGCTGATGTGATCTAACCTGGCGGCTCACAGTATTTTTAGGCCTTTGTGTTCACCCCTGCCCTTGGGCTGGAAGCAGATTAGAGAAAAACAGAAATGGAATGACCTCTGCTTGGCCTGACAACACCACTGAAGGGAAGGAAAGACTCTGGGAAAATGCAAAACAGCCTTTGATTTATTTTTGCTTTCTCTTCTCTCAGCAAGCAGGAGTGAGGCCGGGACTTGTGAGCAGCTTGTGGGGCATCAGGAGGGCCCCTCACTCCTGCAGATGCCTCATTCAGAACCAGGAATTTCCTCCCATCCGCCCTGGAAAACTCAAGCATCTGCTCACGTCACCTGCGAGCTCAGGGCCTTGGATGACTCATGAGCGCCTGTGACTGGCCACACTGTCCAGTCTCACCCATCGTGACACTGTTTATTTACCTAATAAACACTGATGTGCCTGGTACTATTCTCAGCACTTCCTAAAACCAACTCATTTCATTCTCAAACAACTTCACTTTTACAGCTGGGCAAACTGAGTTTCAGTGAAAGATGGTTTAACCTGCCTGAGGCCTTAAGCAGCAGGGCTGGGACTCACATGTAGGCAGTACAGCTCCAGAGAACACACTCATACCCTCCTGGCTAAGCCACTGCTCCACCAAGTCTGATATCCTTCAAGGATACAGGACACCAGGAACCTCCCCTCTGAAGTAGTCCCCATTGCTCCCACAACTCCCAAGATCACTCACATACAGTGGGAGCCTGTTGTCCCAGAATAATTTTTTAATATATTTTTTCTTTTTTTTAGACAGAATCTCACTCTGTCACCCAGGCTGGAGTGGAGTGGTGCCACCTCATCTCACTGCAACCTCCGCCTCCCAAACTCAAGCAATTCTTGTGTCTCAGCCTCCTGAGTAGCTGGAATTACAGGCACCCACCACCATGCCTGGCTAATTTTTGTATTTTCAGTAGAGACAAGGTTTCACCATTTGGCCAGGCTGGTCTCGAACTCCTGACTCCAAGTGATCCACCCACCTCAGCCTCCCAAAGTGCTGGGATTACAGATGTGAGCCACTGTGACCAGTCTTTTTTTCTTTAGAGACAAAGTCTCACTCTATTGCCAAGGAGTACGGTGGGGCCATCACACCGAAAGCCGAAATTTTGCCGAAAGCCTGAAGGGGTGAAAGAACTGAAACCCACTCAGAAGATATTTCTGCACTGGACCTTCTGGCTCCTTCTCTTCTTAGCCTTCCACCTCTCGTTCTAGGCCCAGGCCCTGTCATCAGAATTCCTTATTCTCTTCCCTGAGTCTAGGAATCCTGATTCCCTAGTCCACGCTTCAGCCAGAGTGAGTGAATCCGAGGGACACCTCCATAATTTCCTCAGAGATGTCTCCTCCCTGCTTCCAGGGAGCACAGTTATTAACAGTGTCTCATCAGCACCTGCGTGGGGCATCAGCACAGGAAGTGCCTCCTAGACACGTGCTGATGGAGAAATGCAAGGCTGTTTCAATCCCCTGCACCCAGGGTTTCTTCCTTCCAGATGAGGGCTTTCATTTTTATCTTGGAAAACAGAACACCCTGTAAAGTGTGTCCCTAAATAAAAAAACAATCTTAGCCTTAGCTAAAGGGTAACTCTAGCGTCACCCAAGAAGAGGTCTGAACTGGAGAACTGCTTTTAAATAAGCATCCTTTCATTCCCTGCAGAACACATAGGAACAGCTGTAATAACTGAGCAATACATTCATGGGGTATAATTACAAAAGTTTATTTGGTCTCCCAGGATCTCTTCAAATGCTTTCAGTGCCTCTGGGTGAAAAATTCAACACTCCCATGGCGTTTCTGATCATTCCAGGTGTGATGGTTCATTTTATTTGTTAACTTGGCTAAGCCGTGATGTCCCCAGATTTTGGTCTGAGGGTTTTTTGTTTTTGTTTTGTTTTGTTTTGAGACAGAGTCTCACTCTGTTGCCCAGGCTGGAGTGCAGTGGTGTGATCACAGCTCACTGCAGCCTCTGCCCACAACCCACCCCCACCCCATTCAAGTGATTCCCCTGCCTCAGCCCCCTGAGTAGCTGGGACTACAGGTGTGTACCACCACACCTGGCTAATTTTTGAATTGGTTTTGTCATGTTGGCCAGGCTTGTCTTAAACTCCTGACCTCAAGTGATCTGCCCGCCTTGGCATCCCAAAGTGCTGCGATTGCAGGCATGAGCCCCTGCACCCAGCCAGTCTTTTTTTTTAAACTTTATATTCATTTTAGGTTTTTAAATACAGTCTTAGAATGTCCAGTCTGGGAGCAGCCAAACTTCCAACTTTAAGTTTACTAGAGTGTGGGTGGATCCCTTTTTCTCTGTCTCTACCATAAAGTCTCCCCTGCCCTCAATCTTTCTTAGGTGGTTTCTAACCCCTGGCATGGGGCGGGGAGGGGGCAAGGGAGGGAAGTGCTGTTAGCAAGCTGGAGATTTTTTGCTTGCGTGATCTGGGTCCAGGATGGTTTTCGGCTGACCTGTGTGTCAAGATGATTCATCTTGTTACCTCCTGGGGTGTTTCACAGATTCTGGAGATATCCCCACTCCCAGCTGAGAGCCTCTCACCCTGCCTTTTGCTGTGGGAGACATACTTACCTCCCACTGGTGGCTCTCTCCTCGGCTCCTGTTTTTTCCCTTCCCTCCGAGTTGACATGCATCAATGCTCCATCCTCCAAAGACCTGCCTAGAACCTGACCACTTCACACCACCTTTTCTGCTCTTACTCTGGTGTGAGCCAACATCATCTCTCAATTGGAAAAGATTCTTCCTTAGACATGTCTCCGAAGAAGACATACAAGTGGACAACAAGCACATGAAACATCATTAGTCATTAGGGGAATGCAAATCAGAACTACAGTGAGATACCCTTTCACATCCATTAGCACAGCTGTTATTTAAAAAAATGAAACATAACAAGTGGTGGTAATGATGTGGAGAAATTGAAATGCTTATACGTTGTTGGTGGGAACATAAAATGGTGCAGCTGCTATGGAAACTGTACGGTGGTTTCTCAAAAAGTTAAACATACACTGGGTACAATGGCTCTTGCCTGTAATCCCAACACTTTGGGAGGCAGAGACAGGAAGATCATTTAAGCCCGTGAGTTTGAGACCAGCCTGGGCAACATAGGGAGACCCCACTTCTACAAAAGATTTTTAAAAATTAGGCAGCCGTGGTGGTGCATGCCTATAGTCTCAGCTACTTGGGAGGCTGAGGTGAGGCCTCACTTGAGCCTGTGAGGTTGAGGCTGCAGTGAGCTGTGATTGTGCCACTGCACTCCAGCGTGGGTGACAGAGTGAGACCCTGAAAAGAAAAAAGAAAGAAAGGAAGCAAGAAACGAAGGAAGAAAGAAAGAAAAGTTAAACATAGAATTACCATATGATCCAGCAATTCTACTTCTGGGTATATACCCAAAAGAATTGAAAACAGAGAATCAAACATGTACTTACTCAACCATGTTCATCAGTATTCACAATAGTCAAAAGTTAGATATAACTCAAATGGCTATCAACAGATGAGTAGTTCACCATGAGAACCTGATGATGAAAAATAAAGAAATAGCAAAAGAGAAGAATGGATAAACAAAATGTGATATATCTATGCAATGAAATATTATTCAGCCATCAAAAGGAATAAAGGAATGAGTACTGACACATGCATCAACATGGAGGAACCTTGAAAACACTGTGCTTAGTGGAATAAGCCAGATCAAAAGGCCAAATGTATGATCTCACTTATATCACACATTTTTTTTTTGGAGGCAGAGTTTCACTCTTATAGCCCAGGCTGGAGTGCAATGGCAAGATCTCGGCTCACTGCAACCTCTGCCTCCCAGGTTCAAGCCATTCTCCTGCCTCATCCTCCTGAGTAGCTGGGATTACAGGCTCGAGCCACCACCCCCAGCTAATTTTTGTATTTTTAGTAGAGACAGGGTTTCGCCATGTTGACCAGGCTGGTCTCGAACTCCTGACCTCAAGTGATCTGCCCGCCACAGCCTCCCAGAGTTCTGGGATTACAGGCATGAGCCACCATGCCCGGACTATATCAAACATCTTGAACAGGCAAATTCATCAGGACAGGAAGTAAATGAGAGGTTACCAAGGACTGTAGAGGGGAAGGAAGAATGGGGCATTATTGCTTAATGGGTTCAGAGTTTTTGTTTGGGATGAAAAAACGTTCTGGAAATAGAGAGTAGTGATGACTATATGACATTGTGGATGTACTTAACACTACTGACTTGAACACTTAAAATGGATAAATGGTATATTTTATGTTATTTATGTGTCACTGGTAGAGGGTTGTGACTGCAAGTTGTCCAGGTTCTTGGTGTCTTGAACAAAGAACTGAACAAAATGCCCAGCAAAGCAAAGAAAGAATGAAGTAACAGAAGAACAAAAGCAGGGATTTATTGAAAATGAAAGTACACTCCGCAGGCTGGGAGTGGGCAGAGGAGCGGCTCAAAGGCCCGCACAGGGAATCTTCTTGGGTCCAAATACCCTCTAGAAGTTTCCCATTGGCCACTTCATGCTCACCTCATGTTAATAAAGTGGTAGCCTGCAATCAGTCTGATTGGTTGCAGAAAGCAGCCAACCAGAGGCTGAAGTGAAGTTACAGAGGTCATACTCCTGTGCAAACATCTGACTGGTTGCAAAAAGCAACTAATCAGAAGCTAGGGTGAAGTTACAAAGTTATACTTCTACACAGATCAGTCTGATTGGTTGTGGACAACAACCATTCAGAGGCTAAAGTGAAGCTACAAAGTTACAAAGGAAGACTCAGCCCCCGATCAGTCTGATTGGTTGTGGACAGCTGAGTTCTCATCTGCTGCCCAGAAAAGGCTGGCGCTTTGCAAAGGGAGTAGCCTCTGGTCCTTTTGTTACTTAGGCATGGAAAGTTAGGGTTTTCCTTTCAGTTTAGTCCTAGAAAGGTTTAGGTTCCCTGCCTTAGGTTGCCTGCCTGCAGACTCTATTCTCCTGCCTCATATGTTTTACTACAGTTTTTTTTTCTTTTTCTTTTTTTCTCTTTTTCATTTTTTTCTTTTCCCTTTGATGGTTAATACCATTTGTTGCTTTTTTTTTTCTTTTTAAAGCAAGGGGGAAAGGCTCCTCTCTGGTCTCCCTATCTGCACTCCCCACACAGTAGCCGAGGAGTCCTGTGAAACTCTGTCACCTCCGGCCTCTGCTCAGAACCGTGTCTCTCACTCTCTTAGAGAAAGGCCAGTTGGCCCTCAAAGCCCTGCAAGACCTGGCCCATGTGGCCTCCTAGCCTTTTCCAGGCCTCACTGCCTGGAGGCTGCCTCCTCTTTGCCTCTCTGACCCATGTCATTACTGCTCAATTGATTATTTAAGAGAAGTCAGAACTCTGGATTTTTAGTGAAGTTCTCCAATGTTTCAAGTACTAAGAGCTAGTGTAGGTTTTTAAAACATCATGCAGACCAAATGATACCTATCTGTGTGCTAAGTTAGGCCCATGGACACCTGGTGGTGGCAAACGGTGGGTGCAGGGTATTCAGATTCTTCTACCCATCCTTACCTCCTCTCTTGGGCTTCAGACCATCCATCTAACCAGCTGCCTCCTAGGCACCTCCACCTGGATGGCCTCCCAGACTTTCAGAATCAACAGGTTCCACCCTGAATTCATCCTCCCTTACCCTCAACCAGAATCTCCAAGCTCCTCATCTTGGTCACGCCCCTAGCCCTTTTCTCTCACTCACCCCTACTTCTTGTCTTCTAAATCAGTATTTCCCAGCTTGCCCTGTTCCCAAGGCTCCTGCCCGGGCTTAGGCCCCCATCATCTCACTGGGTGCCTGTCCCTCATTGTCTCGTCACTGACTTAGCGACTTCACTTTAAGATATAATTAGGGGAGTGGGTGAAGTGCACCACAATCTTGTCAGCTCAGGTCCTGCAAAGGTCTTGATCTCGCCTTGGGGTAGAGGGATTTTTTTATATACGTAATATGTAATATACATATCAAACATAAATATCCAAATGTGTATCATATACATATGTCAAAGTGTAAAATTCTGAAGTGTATAGCATCTACCTTCCTGCTCCACCCACATCAGGATTTTAAATAGCAACTACCCTCCTGCACCAGGAAGTAGAACATTTCCAGCTTCCCAGCGGGCTCCCTCATGCCCCTTCTCGGTGAGCACTGTCTCCCTGCTCCCCCAACGCTGTGTGACCTTTATTACTGTAAACCAATGAAACCCCTCCTAGAATTTCACATGAATGGGATCATCCAGTTAGTAGAATTTTATGTCTGGCTTTTTTTGCTCAGTATAATGATTCTGAGATTCATATGCTGTGGTGTGCACAAGTAGCTTGTTCTTTTTATTATATGAATGCACCATTGTGTAAATTGATCACAATTTGTTTATTCAGCCACCCATTGATGGCTGTTGGGCTGTTTCTGGATTTTGGCAGTTATGAGGATGTCTGCATGAACTTCCCCGTGGCAGCCTTTGGTGGACATAAGTCCACCTAGAAGCAGAATTTCTGGGTCCTACCTTAAGTGCTTGTCTGCCCTTCATGTAAAATGACAACGAGGAGAAGTGGCTGTAGCTTGCACTTTGCATTCCCTCCATCAGGGAACGAGCGTTCCAGTTGCTCCACAGTCTTGCCGATACTTGACACTGCTGGTCTTTGATTTCACCAGTGCTTTATCTGGAGAGTCCAGGCATGGTCATGGTTGAAGTCTCTGCTCTCAGCTACCGCCTCAGTCTCCCTGCAGCCAGTGTGACCTGATGACCTTTTGCTATCATGCTCTTAGAAAAGCCCCTGTGCTTTAAGGGCCCCTCCAGCTGCTTCTCTTCCCATAGGGCTAGGAATTTGCAGGACCCAGGGGATACCCCTTCTTGGAGCACACCCTGACCCCTCCTAGACCAGGCCATGAGTATTCCGTACCTGAGGATTCTCTGTCCCCATGTGCCAGTGTCCTGAAACCTATTGCCAGGGCCTGTGTGGGCCTCTTCTCCAGCCCACGCTTTGGAGGGTAGACTGTGCTCTCAAGGTGGGAGAGAAGCAGGACTTGTTTTCCAAGCCTTACTCACAAACCTGCTCATCAAGACAGGATGTAGCAAAGAAACCTGCGCAAAGCAGCCAGGACCAGGATAGTGACGGAAGCAACCTCTAGTTGCCCTCATTGGTCATTATATGCGAATTATGATACATTTGCATAAGACACTCCCACCAGCCCCATGACAGTTTTCAAATTCATGGCAATATCCAGGAAGTTACCTTATATGGTTCCTGGAATTACCCATTTTCCAGAAAGTTCATGAATAACCTGCCCCTTATTTAGCATATAATTAAGAGAGGGTATAAACAGAGCTAGGCAGCAATGCACGAGTGGTTCTCTGGGCTCCTCTGCCTGTGGGAGAGCCCTCCTCTGTCTATGAGGCAGTGTTTTGCTATACATTGCTGCTCTAATAAAATTGCTTTCTTTCACTGTTGCTCAATCTTGAATTCTTTCCTGAGCAAAGCCAAGAACCTACCAAGGTTAAGCCCTAATTTTGGGGTTCACCTGTATCACTCTGGTGTGTGTACCACTAGACCTGAGGGCTGGCCAAGGACAGCTGCAGGTTGGGGTGTTCAGCTGCAAGCATGTGGAGCCCTTAGCTGTAGAGGATGGAGCCCAGGATCAGGAAGAGAAAGGGGGTGGGCTGCAAGCCAGGGTGACTTTTCACACACTTCCACGTGTGGAACTTCTAGGAGTCCAGGAATCCCAGATTTCCACCTAGCTTCCAGGATATTGTCCAGCTTGGGCTTCTGTAACAGAGTGCCACACACTGAGTGCCTGAAGCAGCAGAAATGTATTCTCTCCACCTGGGATCAGAAGCTCAAAATCAAGGTGTCAGCAGAGTTGGTTCTTTCCAAGGGATGTGAGGGAAGGATCTGTTCCACAGAACACCCATGAGTCCAGCAAACCACCAGGAGCTAGGAGGGACCAGGTGTCCAGTCCTACAGTGTCACCTGTGGGCCTTGTGACCAAGTGGCCTCATTGTCCCCTCTGGGACTCAGTTTGTCTGCAAAATGGGAAACTTAGCTCCAGAGATTAAAAACAAAACAAAACTGGTTGTCTTCATGTCAAATCTCGTCCCCAGATATGTTTTTTGTTTGTTTGAGACAGGATCTTACTGTATCACCTAGGCTGGAGTGCAGTGGTGCAATCTTGGCTTACTGCAACCTCTGCCTCCCAGGCTCAAGCGATTCTTGTCTCCATCTCCTGAGTAGCTGGGATTGTAGGCATGCACCACCACACCTGGCTAATTTTTTCTACTTTTAGTAGAGATGGAGTGTCACCATGTTGGTCAGGCTAGTCTCAAACTCCTGGCATCAGGTTGATCCGCTCACCTTGGCCTCTGAAAGTGCTGAGATTACAGTCATGAGCCACCATGCCCAGCCCCCAGACATGTTTTGTTTGACCTGCATAGTGATGTATGAACTTTGAATTGGTTGCCAACCTATAAAACTCAGGAAACTTCATCTAAAACCCAAATGTCAGGCCTCTTTTGAGAAATGAGCCCTTTTTCTCTTACAGCTGTGATTGGCTGAGCAAAGTTGTGGCAGCCCCTTTTACAGGTCTCTAAAAGCCTGTCTTAAAAATGTAAGCTTTGTCTGGGCATGGTGGCTCACGCCTGTAATCCCAGCACTTGGGAGGCTGAGGCAGGCAGATTACCTG
The DNA here is from genome assembly GCA_963573385.1 of Cacajao melanocephalus. NCBI lineage: Eukaryota > Metazoa > Chordata > Mammalia > Primates > Pitheciidae > Cacajao > Cacajao melanocephalus. The sequence continues at coordinate 12,990 of CAUYLG010039313.1, read as the reverse complement.
AGATCAGGAGTTCAAGACCAGCCTGACCAACATGGTGAAACCCTGTCTCTACCAAAAATACAAAAATTAGCCAGGTGTGGTGACAGATGCCTGTAATCTACTCAGGAGGCCGAGGCAGGAGAATTGCTTGCACCTGGGAAGCAGAGGTTGCAGTGAGCCGAGATTGCACTGCGGCACTCCAGCCTAGGAGAGAGAGGGAGACTACGTCTCAAAAAGAAAAAAAAAGAAAAAAGAAAAGAAAATCTAAGCTTCAAGTCAGACGCAGTAGCATGCTCCTGTAGTCCCAGTTAGGAGGCTGAGAGCCCAGGAGGGCGAGACCCTGTCTCAAAAAACAAACAAACAAACAAACCCCCATTAAGTGTTGATGAAAAGGATTCCAAGAGGTAGAGTATAGATCGCCAGGCAAAGCAGGTAAAAATACAGGACTTTCAGTGTGGCAGCTCTTGGTGGGAACTTGAAAAGCTAGGTTTCCCGAAGGGCCACACAGTTCAGTGCAATTTCGAATTTTACCACCAGGGGGAAGCAGAGCCACAAAGTTGACCTGAGTGGTCCGGTCCGGTTCCTCTGCCAGGACCTGGGGGGAGCCAGGGGTGACGGGGGCTGCCTGGAACGGAGGAGGGTGGGAAGCTGAAAAGAGATGGAAGAGGGAGGAGCTGGGGACTGTGCCTGACCCAGTGTCCAACAGCTGAGGGAGGCTAGTGGAGGAAGAGGTCCTAGTGGGTGCAGTCGGGGCAGGCTTCTAGAAAAGGACAGGCCTTCAAGACAGGCAAGATTTGGATAGAAACGGGGCATGGGGGGGCCCTCTGGGAGGGAGGCATGGCTTGAGCAAATGTTTGCAGAATGAATGAGCTTCATGGGAGGTGTGGCCTTGCCTGAAGTAGGGTGACTGTGTCTGAAATTCTGAAACACGCCTCAAAACATTGTTTTAGTCATGATCAAGTGACAGAAACCAACCTCAAATTAAGAAAAAAAGAGGGCTGGGTGCCGTGGCCCATGCCTGTAATCCTTACACTTTGGGAGGCCAAGGCAAGAGGATCACTTGAGCTCAGGACTTTGAAATCAGTCTGGGCAACAAGGTGAGACCTGTCTGTACACAATCTCTTTTTTAAAAAATTAGCTGTGTGTGGTGCATGCCCCTGTAATTCCAGCTATTTGGGAGGCTGAGGGGGAGGATCACTTGAGCCCAGGAGTTCAAGGCTGCAGTGAGCTATGATCACACCTCTGCCCTCCAGCCTGGGCAACAGAGTGAAGCCCTGTTAAAAAAAAAGAAAGAAAGAAAAACAAAAGAAGAAATGAAAAATTATTCTCACCATGTAACTAAAAAGTGCATCAAATGATGTCATCATGCATCTGCCTCTCCCTGTCCCTTAGCTCCCTCTCTCTCTGTAGTGACTCTGTTCCAGCAAGCTTTCTTCTCCCGGTGGCAACGTGGCTGCCCACAGCTCCAGGCAGACTCCCTAAGACAGCTTAGCCACCACCAGCAAGAGACGACCTCATTCACAGTGACTGCACAGACATCCCAGGGATCACGGAGTGGCCTGGACTGTGTCATATGCCTATCCAGAAGCTCGTTGCTGCAACTCTCATCAATATGGTCTCAGTCATAGGCCACCTCTGGTATGGGGGTAGATCTGTCCACTCAGCCCCCCAGACTGATACTGAAGTTGAGGGTGGTCTCCAGAGGAAAAGTAGGGTGGTCTCAGAAGATGGAACAGTGGGTGCTGGGCAGGCAAAAAGAAGGGGGGTCCCATACCAGGTTTTCACCTGAGGAATGATGAGTCAGTAACTATGGAGCAGAAAGGAGTGGAGCATGGAGTTGATTCTTGCTGTCTGTCTGTTCATTTCTGTGTTTTGCTTTTATTTATTTATTTTTAATTTATTTATTTTGAGATAGAGTCTCACTCTCTTGCCCAGGTTGGAGTGTAGTGGCGCAGTCACAGCTCACTGCAGCCTCCACCTCCCAGGCTCAAGGGATCCTCCCACCTCAGCCCCCTGAATAGCTGGGACCACAGGCGCACATCACAATGCCAAGCTAATTTTTATATTTTTAGTAGAGACGGGGTTTTACCATGTTGGCCAGGCTGGTCTTGAACTTCTGGGCTCAAGAGATCTGCCTACCTCAGCCTCCCAAAGTGCTGGGATTACAGGCATGAGCCACCATGCCTGGCCTGTTTAGCTTTTAAATGTGAATGTGTGTGTCTGTGTGTGTGTGTCTGTATGAATGTGTGTGTATGCGTGTGTGTGTGTGTGAATGTGTGTGTTAGTGGATGTGTCTGTGTGAATATGTGTGTGTTTAGGTGTTCATCCTAGCCCAGACTTCCAGTGTGCCTTGCCTAGATGGCTACAGCCTGAACTCACTCACTTAAAAAGTAATTCGTGGGCCAGGCATGGTGGCTCACGCTTGTAATCCCAGCACTTTGGGAGACTGAGGCAGGTGGGTCACCTCAGGTGAGGAGTTCGAGACCAGCCTTACCAACATGGAGAAACTCCACCTCTACTAAAAATACAAAAATTAGCAGGGCATGGTGGTGTGCACCTGTAATCCCAGCTACTTAGGAGGCTGAGGCAGGAGAATCGCTTGAACCTGGGAAGCAGAGGTTGCAGTGAGCCGAGATCGTGCCATTGCACGCCAGCCTGGGCAACAAGTGAAACTCCATCTCAAAAGAAAAAAAAAAGTGATTTGTGGCAGCTATCATGTGCCAGGAACAGTGCTGGAGGCTGAGAGCACTGCAATGAGCAAGAGATCAAGTCCTTGACGTCCTGGGTTTACAATGTGTTAGGTAATAATTAAGAGAAGGATGCACAGGTGTGTGTATGTGTGTGTGCCCACGTGTGTCGTGTGTGTGCATGCATGCATACGTGATGCTCCATACAGAATGGCCGGGAGGAAGAACATTTGAGCAGGGGCCCAAAGGAAAAGGATTCCAGGAGGTAGGGGATAGTGAGTAGTGAGCCAAGCAGATCTGGGGCCAGAAGTCCAGGCAGAAGGAACAGCATGTGTGAAGGCCCGGAGGCAGGAATAGGTGTGGTGTTTTCAGGGATCAACAAAAGTCCTCTGACTCTAAGCTAAGGGGACAGCAGTGGGAGGGAGGACAGAGGTGTACAGGAAGCAGATGGCGGGGCAGGGCCTTGCGGGCCACTGTAGGGATTTGGCTTTTACTCTCCCCAAAACAGGATGGTTCTGAGAAGTGAAGGGATGTGATTTGACTTCGGTTTTGAGGGAACTGCTGTGTAGGAAGTAGATCACAGGGGTCAGGGTGCAAGCAGGGCGGCTGGAGTGGAGGCTGCTGTAGTTGTCTGGGTGAGGGGTAAAGGCGGCTGGACCAGAGTGGCAGCTCTGGAGGTGGACAAAAGGGTAGAACTTCAAATGTATTTTGCAGGATGAGCCAGTATAATTTGCTAATGGATGGGGGTGGGATATGAGAAAAAGAGAGGAATCAAGAATGATCCAAATGTTGTTTTTTTTTTTTTTTAGATGGAGTCTCGCTCTGTAGCCCAGGCTGGAGTGCAGTGGTGCGATCTTTGCTCACTGCAACCTCTGCCTCCTGGGTCCCGGTTCAAGCAGTTCTCCTACCTCAGCCTCCCAACTAGCTGGGATTACAGGCACGAGCCACCATGCCCAGCTAATTTTTGTATTTTTTAGTAGAGATGGGGTTTCACCATGTCGACCAGTCTGGTCTTGAACTCCTGACCTCGTGATGCACACGCCTCAGCCTCCCAAAGTGCTGGGATTACAGGTGCGAGCCACCCTGCCCGGCTGACCCAAAAGTTTTTTTGCCTGAGCAACTTTTAGGTTAGAGTAGCCTTTTCCAGAGACAGAAAGATTGCAACAGAAGCAGTTGGCATATATTTGAGAACCTACTATGTGCAGAGGTTATACCTAGGACCAAGTTAGCCTTATCTTGGAGCTTGGAAAGACAGACAGACAAGAACCACTGAACAAGTAGGTATTGGAGAAAATACAAGCTGGTAAGAAGGGCCAGTTAGAACAGAACAGGGTGATGGGAGTCTGCATTTTATTCAAAGCACAACCAGGAACTGTGGGAGGCTTTGCAGCAGAGAGTGACAGAATCTGCTGTACCCTGAAAAGGCCACTCTGGAATAGACTGTTGGAGGCAAGGGGAGACGGAGACTCACGGGGAGGCCGGTGAGGAGCTGCTGAGGCCTCAAGGTGGGAGACAGTGGCACCAGCGTGGAAGAAGACCCCTAGCAGAGGAACCGGGCTAGGAAACCGACTCCTGCTCTCTGTGAGAGGCACTTTAGGAGCATGGTAGCATCACTGTCCCCCTTCCAGGGGCTTGGACAGGTGACCTTGCCCAGGGACTCTCAACTCCCCAGTCACTGCCGCTTCCTTGGTAACTATCGCATCCTCACAGATCACTGCATCACCTTTTTGTTTCCCTATAATCAGCTCCATCTCTGAATTTTCTTTATTTCCTCAGAGCCGCTCCACTACGGCTCATATCCTGTTGGTCCAGATCCCCTGCGCACCAGTATACCAGCCTCTTGGGTGATGCCTTTCTACTGGGATCGCAATCATTGTGGCACATGTGAAGGGCCGGCACAGCCTACAGCACTTGGAGGTTGCTCAGTAGGTAAGAATTCCCTTCCCTGCAGTTAGTTACCTGGGCAGGAGTTGCAACTCATAGTCCTTCAGATGAAACTAGCCATGGACTTGTTTTATTTGGCTGACATTGTGGCTTCTCTAATCTGAATTTGGATGTTTTTAGAAGGGGTACAGATTTACAAGAGGCCAGGAACCCTACCACCCCTCATATTTTAAAAAAGTATCAGATAGCTCCTACATTTCTGTTCACTGCTTAGTCCTTAAAAGCATTTGTGGCAGATTGTATTTTCCAAGGTGGCCACAACTACATCTCCCATTCCACATACTCTTCATGCAATGTGACACTGACAGCCCTCCCATCGAGAGGTGGAGTCTATGTTTTCTCCTCAAGAATCAGATATGTGAGTACAGCATGAAGACTGCTATGTGGCTTCCAAGGCTAGGTCATGTAAGGCAACACAGTTTCCACCTGGTTCTGTTGGAACACTTGCTCTTGGAACCCAGCTGCCATGCTGTGAGGAAGCTCAAGCTACATGGAGAGTCCAGGTGTAGATTTTCAGCCAACAGCTTCAGCTGATGTTTCAGGCAATAGCCAGTAGCAATCACCAGGTATGTGAGTAAGGAAGCCTTTAAAATAACTCAAGCTCTTGGATTGCAACTACATAAGAAACCTCCAAGCAAGATCTACCTTGCTATACTCAGTCAACCCCCAAGAGATTATAATGACTGTTGTTGCTTTAACCCAGGAAATTGCAGGGTGATTTGTCACTCAGCAATAGACTCCTTTACTACAGCCAAAAGAGGGCGGAGTTAGAAATTGAATCCAGGCTGTCAGTTTCCAGGGCTTTCCAGAACTCACATAATCCACTTATCTGGCAGTTGTTGTATCTACTGTTCGTTTAAAGAAACAGACAGTGAGAGAAATGGCTAAAATACAAGAACTTTTGAAGAGGAAGGAACTCAGCTAACCACAGCAACATGGAGTCTCATGTTCCACGAAAAACGTGTAGAAGCCCCTGCTGCGTATTCCAGTGGGCTGCTAGACACCCACGAAATTGTAAAGTAAACCAAGAACACAAGTATTGTGATTCTGATTACATCCCTAGCCATACTGGGGCTTTGTATCCAGTAGTGCTCAATGCATGCTTATTGTTAAGGATGAAGACAACAATTGAGCTAGAACCAAGAAGTATTGTCCACAGCAATAAACAATGTCAGTAGTGACAGGTGCTATGAAGAAAAATAAAGCCTGGGAAGAGGATGGTGAGAGATAGGAACTGCTGTTTTAGTGTGGGTGGCCAAGGGAGGCCTCTCTAAGGCAGTGAAAGCTGAGGCTGGACAGAGGGAGCAAGCCGTGGAGCTCTCTAGGGAGTATCTGGATGGAGGGAATCGCAGGTGCAATGGTGCCAAGGTGGGACTGGGAGGCTGGATGCTGGAGAAGAGCAAGTGTGGAGGACAGCAGAGGAGATGAGGTCAGAGCAATGGGGGTGGGCTGCATGGGCCTGATAGGGACTTGCCTTTACTCTGGGTAAGATGGAGAGCTGCTAAAGGGTGGTGGAGGAAGGGGGTGGCCTAAGCTTCCAAATGGCCACTGTGGACATCACCAGGAATCCCTGACTCTGTTATTCAACCCTTCCTTTCTCCCTGTGGTGTGGAGGCCATTAGCTTCTCCAGGCCCACTCCTGGCTGCTCTGCAATCTCCAAAGGAGAAAAGAAACTTGTTTCCAGCAGGTCCAACTGTAGTCCTGTGCTTGAAGCTCATTGGATGAACTTGGGTCATGTGCCCAACCCTGAGCCAATCACTGTGAGTGAGGAGTGATGGAATGTTCTGACTGGCCAGCCCTGGGCCATGTGCCTACTCCCTGAGTCAGGAAATGGAGTGAGGCCTCAGGAAGTGCAAGAACTGAGAATGAGGAGGGTTCTTCCCAAAGGAAACTTGGGGTCTCTTTCCAGAGGTAGGGGGTGGAAGGAGGGTAGGGGCGATGGGGAGGGTGGAAGAGGGAGGGAGTGGGGGCAATGGGGAGGGTGGGACATGGGGTGGAGGGGTGGGCTCTGGGGCATAGCACCGTGGAACTGTACCACATTGTGGCAAGGGGGCCACATGTCAGGTCAAGGGCTCTGTATTAGTTTGCTAGGGCAGCCATAAGAAAGTACCACAGATTGTGTGGCTTAAGCAACAGAAATGGTTGTCTCACAGTTCTGGAGGCTGGAAGTCCAAGATCAAGGTGTCAGCAAGGCCATGCTCCCTCTGAAACCCATGGAGAAATCCTTCCCTGTGTGTCCTAGCTTCTGGTGGTGGCTGGCAGTCCTTGGCATTCCTTGCCTTGTAGATGGATCTCTCCAAGCCCTGCCTATATTGTCACATGGTCACCTGTCTGCGTGTCTCTGTGTCTTTCTCCTCTTCTTATAAGGACACCAGGAATGAGAGTGTACCTACTCAGGTATGACCTCATCTTAACATACATCTGCAAGGACCCTAATAGGGCAACTTTCTGAGATACTAGGGTTAGGACATCAACATATCTTCTGTTGGTGGGGGGGGCCACAGTTCAACTTGTAACAGGTTTTGTGGCACCATGGTCCAGCTGTTTGTACTCACACTTCAGACAGTCACTACCCAAGAGTTGTCCTCTCTGGGAAGACATTTGGGGTAAGGTGGCACCCATATGCCAAGGACAGGTCTCAAGAGAAGGGGGCAGCCAACACTCACAGCAGCTAGGGGATAGGTGTGTCAGCGAGAGAAGGGGATATGGGCCTGGCACCCATAGGATCTAGATGGCAAGTTGTTTAACTTCTCTATGCCTCAGTTTCTTCGGGTGGAAAATGGTTGTAGAGTGGCTGCCTTAGGGATAGGTTAGGAAATAGTTTGTATTCTGAGAACAGTGCCTGACACATGGTAAGCCCTTGGAAATGTTAGCTATTATTAATGACAGTTTGGGCCATGGTGGGTGTGAGAGGCCCTCTGGGAAGTAGCAGGATTCATTCCCAGCTCATGGTCTGGCCTCTGCGCATCCTTCCTGACTGACTCCAAAACATCTCCCAGAGGTCTTAATTCACTGCAAACAAAAATACGGGATGAGCCCTTCGAGACCATTGAATGCAGTCCTCCATGACTATTTCACAGATGGGGAAACTGAGGACTAGCAATGAATTTCTCAAGTAATAAATGACAGACAATATGGTGGTGGTCAAGCGAAAGACTCTGGACTCCGACAGACCTGGGGGGCTTGAATCCCAGCTGAGTGACCTTGAGTCAGTACCTCTGCCTCTCTGGGATTCAGTTTCCTTGTCATAAAATGGGTCATTATTGTACCTATGGTTGAACATTACGTGATGCTCTCTGAATGTTTATTATAAACTCCTGTGTCATCCTGATGTTATTGTGAAGCATGGGCACATATGTGGCCATTCTGGAGGGAAGGATGTTTTTAGCTCCTAGGATACCCTGGCCTGAGGGGTTTTGGCTCCAGGCCCCTCACCCTGCCTCTAGTCGGGTGTGCTGTCTCCCATCTCAGCAGAGACCCCTGTCTGGCCCAGGCTGTGGTCCCCCTAGGAAATCAATACCCTGAGGCTGACACCCACCTCCTCAGCACCTTTGAGCTGCTTAATTGTATGGATGTGGTGCTGCCGCCAAGGCCTGTTTTCGTCAGAGCTGTGTGGCCGCAGCCGTGCTTGGTTGAGAAGTACATTCATTATAGAGTCAGCTTTTATCAGGACTTCCAGAGGGCCTGGGGATGAGGAGTGAAGCAAGCAGGCACACTTCCTCCCCGGGGTGCAGCCAGGCTTCTAGTCCAGACTGCTGATAATAACAGCCAACATTCACTTACGGCTTACTGTGTGCCAAACGCCATCCTAAGAGCATTACAAATATCAACTCACAGCAGCCCTATGAAGTAGGTATTATGGTTATCATCCTCATCCCCATTTTGCAGGTGGGGCAACCAAGGCCCCAGGGAGTGAAGTGACTCAGTCAAGGTCACTCAGATACCAAGCGGGGCCAAGGGCTCTAAAGCCTGGGTGTTTAACCCCTGCCCTGTGCTGCCTTGGTGATGGTAGTGATGTCAAAAATAACAACAGCAGCTTCCATTTATTGTGAGTTGGCAGGAGCCAGGTGTAGCACCAAGTACCTCTACATACAAACTTTATTCCACCCCAGCTCTGGGATAGGGTGAACAGCCCCATTTTATAAATGAGCCACTTGGCAGTTGGTGGGGAGGGCGAAGGCATTTGCTCAAGGCCATACAGCTCATTGAGGAAACAGCTGTTTTGTTTTTTACTACAGGCGTGTTGGGCGCCAAGCCTAGGCTCTTAATCGCCTTCCTTTGCTGCCTCCCATTCTTTTCTGTTTTCCTTTGGGAGGTCACTGCCCATCTCTGGGCTTCAGTGCATTTTCTTTTTTTTAATGTAGAGATTTGTCTCTATTTTTAAATTTTCATTTTTAAGAGAGATTGTGTCCTACTACATTGCCCCATGCTGATCTTGAACTCCTGGGCTCAAGTGATCCTCCTGCCTCGGCCTCCCAGAGCGTTGGGATTATAGGCGTGAGCCACTGTGCCCGGGCCCTCAGTGCACTTTTCATCCACCAATGTGTCTTTCTGAGTTCCTAAGTGCCTAGACTGGAGTTGGGGCTGGGACAGGTAAAAAGGAGGGAGGGGGATGCCAAGGTCTCTGCCCTCAGGGTGTCAGATGCCTGCCTCCACCCCCAAGGTGGCATTTCTCCCAGCCACCTCTTCCTGGTGGGGCACAAGCCACTTGCAGTATGATGCCTGGGGTACTTTTTAGTAAGGCCGGTGCCAGCCATAGAAATTCTGATTCAGGAGGCCTACGTCGGGGCCTCGGAACCTGCATTTAAAGAAGCATGCCTGGGGATGCTGGTACACAGCCTCCACAAGCCCCATGGATTCAGATTCTGCCCGATTCCGCTCTTAATTAAAAAGTCTTATAAAGAGAACATGTACTATATCCAAAGCCTCAAGAAGATGATTTTCATCATTTAACAAACTAGTTCAAAATTAAACAAGTTTGTAAAATTCTAAAGGTAACATGTTCATGTTAAAACATTCAAACAGTATAGGAAGATGAAGTGGTAACTTTCAGCTTTTCTCCCTTCCATGGTCTCCTGGAGCTGTCCAAAGGAAAACCACTTGCCAAAGGCTTATTGATCGCCCACTTGGAGCCTGGGACAGCAGGGGACCAGACAGATGCCATCCCTCACCCGACCATGGCAGTTGAAGTGTATGGAGTGCTTACTGTGGTCAGGCCCATCCTACCTGCTTCCCCGTCCCTACAGTGGTGCTGTGGGTTGTCCTAAGATTGTTCTCCTTTTATAGATGAGAATGGAGTTTATTGTCAAACTCATGATTTCCCAAAGTTTGTCCCAGTTCAACCTGCATCAGAAACACGAGTCTGCCAAGCAGAATGCAGATTCCTGGGCTCCAACCTGCCAGCTTCCTGGAGCAGAGCTAGGCGGCTCCCTTTTTATGCACATGCCCCATTTTTCCCTACAGATTTTCTGACCCCAACTAAATTTTTAAAAAGTTTTTTTTGAGACAGAGTCTCACTCTGTCAACCAGGCTGGAGTGCCATGGTGCGTTTTGGCTCACTGTAGCCTTTGCCTCCCAGGTTCAAGTGATTCTCATGCCTCAGCCTCCTGAGTAGCTGGGATTACCAGCGTGCGCCACCACACCCAGCTAATTTTTGTATTTTTAGTAGAGACAGGGTTTCCCCATGTTGGCCAGGCCGATCTTGAACTCCTGACCTCAAGTGATCCACTTGCCTCAGCCTCCCAAAGCACTGGGATTACAGGCATGAGCCGCCACACCCAGCCCCCCACTAAATTTTGAGAACCATTGTCCAAGCTGTTGTGGTAGGTAAAAGAATGAAGGGACCGTGGAAGTGGTGGGATTTCAAAGGGGCTGCAGCCCTTATGAGGAGGACAGTCAGGGCAAAACACAGAGCTAGGATGGTGCTCACCCTGATGGGTTTCTTGCCAGTGGCGTAGCTGAGCCCCAGTAAATGCCTAACCTAGTTGATGTCTGCCCCCACCCCAAGGCTGCTAGTCCCTGAAGCCTCTCTCTCTTCTTCCCAAGACAGGCAATTCTCCCATCCCCCTGCCTCCGGGCGATCCCAGCTGCTTCTGTTATATCTTATTAGTCAAGTGGAACATTGATTAAATGTGAGGATAATAGACCAGAGTCCAAAAAGACTGTCAAGCCCAAGGAAGAAAAGCAGTCCTTTCAAAAGGCCCTGCAGTAGCCGGAACCCTTCATTATGCGACAATAAGGAAGGCTGTTACCCTGGCATTCCCACTCTGCTGAGTGGGATGTGTGAGGCCCTGCGATGTGTGGCAGGGCGACATGTGGGTCGGGAGCCCAGGGAGACAGGAGCAACCTGGGTCACCTGGACCACCACTGTACTCTGTAAGGAGGGCCACAAGACTGGGATAAATGGGACCCTCTGGGAAAAGAAAGAAGTTCAAACTACCCCTCTCCACTCCAATCTCACTCTCCTGGGTTTTTTCCCTGGTGAGCTCCTACTCATTCTTCAAGGCCCAACCCCAAAGCCCCCACCTCTGAGAAGCAGAGTTAATCCTTGCATTTCCTGGGCTGTGGCAGAACCGTGAGCTTCTTTCAGTTCAAGTTCTGGGTCACATAGCTATTTCAGGCCATTATTCCCATGTCTGTCTCCCCTCAATCCCTGCAACCAGACTAACCCAGACTAGAGTAACTTTTCCTACCTCAGGGTCCTCAGGACAAGGCCTGGCCCCCAGCACGTGTTGGTGAACATTTGTCAGAAGAACAAATTAGTTTTGTCAAGACAAACTCTGGTGCTGGTCAGCTCTAGTTTCAAACTTTTTTTCTTTCTATTTTCCTTCCTTCCTTTTTTTCTTCCCTTCTCTTCCTTCCTTTTTCTTTTATTCCCTCCCTCCCTCCCTTCTTTCCTTCCTTCCTTTTTTTTTTATTTCTTTCCTTCCTTTTTTCCCTCTTTCTTTCATTTATTTTGCTATGTTGTACAAGCTGGCCTTGAACTCATGGGCTGAAGCAATCCTCCTATCTCAGGCTGGGATTACAGACACATGACACCACACCTGCCCCAAACTCCTTCTTTCCAACAAAATCTTGCCCCCATGTCCAGCTGGTGCAAAGCAAGCAGATGGTAGCTTTTGAACTTCTTTAAGTGACATTTGAGGTCCTTCATGATCTCAACCTAATCTCCCTCCTCAACAGGGCTTCTCCAGTATGTCTGTGGGCCACCTGCATCAGAATGATTTGGGGCCACATCCCAGACCTACGGAATCAGAATCTCAGGGAGTCTGAGGATCCCAGTCTACAGATAGTGCTGGGGAAGAGGGAGGAGGTGGTGACAGGTAGGAGATTTGTCAAGACTCAGATGAAGGGACTCTGTCACAAATCACGAATAGACGTGCCTCTCGCCAACCCCTAGGGCTGTGGTTTTCTCCCTTGCCATGCAGTAGAGTTATCCAAATTAAACACAGTGCTCCTAATGAAACAATAAGAGTTATTACACACTCTGCTACCTACTGGCAAATCCTCTAATTGAGTCAGCTGTCCCGGGAAGCCACTGAGAACACCCTGTATGGTCCACCTTCACCCTGCCAGAAGGAAAGGGGCTATGAAGCTGGAAGGAAGCTTGAACTGCTTCATTCCTCCAAGATCCTAAAGCTGGGCATACTGCCTGGGAGGGCTGGGGTGGTGGTTGAAGGAGATTTGGAATTGTGGCTTTTAGAGTGGACCTCCACCGCCAGCCCCTTCTGTAGCCTTGCCAGCCTCTCTTAGCCCTGAACCACCTTCCTTACTCTGCTTTGAGCATGCATACCCCACGATGGCTTGCCATGGGGGGCCCTTCCCAGTCCTGCAGGCAGGGCCCTTTCCTGTCCTGAATATTCCAGGTGCCCTTCACTCCTCTACACCTTGGCACTTTTGGTCCCCTGTCCTTTGACTGTCCCTCCTCTCATTTCCCCACCTGATAAACTCCAGCCTGTGTCGCTTCCTCTGTGAGACCTGCCCTGACTATCCCCACACCTCTGGCAGAAGGATCTCCCCCTCCCCTGGGTACTCCCACAGTACCTTACAATAATCATACCAATAGCAGCTAACAATTACTGAGCACTTACTACAGGCCCTGCCCTCTGTTTCCTGTCTGTAGGTGAGAAAGGGGAAGAAAAGAGAAAGTGTTCTAAAATGGCTTCAGAGGTCCCTGTGTTCTCCAATTTGGTGTGAGAAGCAGCAAAACCATCCCCTTATTTCAAGAGGCATGGATGTGGCCCAGGAGGCCCAGGCAAGGGGAGCTTGCAGTGAGGACCACTTCATCTTCCTATACTGTTTGAATGTTTTAACATGAACATGTTACCTTCAGAATTTTCAGAAACTCTCAGTCCTCAGCGCTTCCAATTGCTGTTCTCC